>CAUYPK010080936.1:0-131119 GCA_963574355.1 Loris lydekkerianus
GCGGCTAGAGCCGCATGCGGCTCCCAGCCAAAATGAATTTCGGCTCTTTGCCTCTTATCATTATTTTGTATACTGTGGCTCTTTGCCAAGTTTGGATTTTGTTATGCTGCTTCTGAGGAGGGACCTCTGAGGAGCGATCTCTGAGTACGTAGTCGAACTTGTTCACCACCCCTGGTGTAGTGTATGGCAATCTCAATTGGCACAGAGTAGGTGCTCAACAAATACTTGTGGCATGAATGGCTGGCCTTCAAACTATAGATGTTTTCCAGGACTGTGCTATCTACAATGGTAACCACCAGCCACCTGTGACTATTTATATTTAAATTAACAATTAAATTAACAATTTCCACTTTTCAGAAAATGGAAAATGTATTCTATATTTAATACTATCATTTTGAGACATAGTCTTGCTCTGTTGCTCAAACTAGAGTGCCATGGCCTCAGCCTAGCTCACGGCAACCTCTAACTCCTGGGTTTAAGCCATCTTCTTGACTCAGCTTCCCAAGTAGCTGAGACTATAGGCACGCACCATCACGTCCAGGCAATTTTTTCTATTTTTTAGGAGAGACTGGGTCTCACTGTTGCTCAGGCTTGTCTCGAACTCCTGACCTTGAGCAATCCCCCTGCCTCCGCCTCCCAGAGTGCTAAGATTATAGGCATGAGCCAATGCACCTAGCCTATTTAATAATGGATTTATTATTAATATTAAAAATTAATTTCTTGCATCACCCTAGCCACATTTCAAGTTCTCAAGAGCCACATGTGGCTACCATATTGGACAGCACAGATACCAGATGCAGAACATCTTCATCATCACCAAAAAGTTGCAGAGCTAGAACAAGTGGTTCTCAGCCAGGAGCAATTTTATCCCCCATTTGGCGTTTGTCAGGGTTTGGAGATGGCTTTGGTTGTTACCACTGGGAGGTTGCTTACTACTGGTATCTTGTGGACAGAGGGCAGGGATGCTACTAACCACATAAAGTACACGAGACAGACCCCCCGAAACAATACTGCCAGGGTTGAAAAGCCTGGTCTGGATTATCTGTCTCCAGGAGGACTGGTCACAGGGATTCCAACCTGAAGCAATTTTTATTTGCATAAGATTGTGAAGTTACTGTACAGGTGACAGCTCACATATCTCTAAAACTCAATCGTTTGCAATGTTGAGTTTTCTTATGTAATCCTCCCAAGTCTGGGAGATAATTAGGGCCAGTCCTACATTATTGGAGGGAAAAAAGAAAGTAAAGCTCAGAGGTGTGTCTCAGAGGGAGCAGAAATGGAACTCAAGTGTACAAGTTATAGGGAAGCTGTTTTATTCTCAGTGAAGGAAGAACTTCCTAACCATGACACTTTTCAGAAAATGGAAAGAGTGAGTGTTCTTTGATTGAAAGTATTCTAACTGTGATTATTTCCTGGGGCTGTTTCCCATCCTACTAGACTAAAAATTCTGTTTGAAGCCAAAAACTTTGGGAAAGGCTACACAACACATTCCTTTCCTAGACCTTCACATTGCAGTGACTCTATTAAAGGCTCTGATAAGTGCTGCAGTAACAAAACCTGGTTCTTTTTGTTTAACCTAATGTTTCTCCATCCTAATTGAGTACATAATCCCTTCCCACTTCATAATATTATAGAACAGCAAGCAACTATTAACATATGGTAAAACCAGCATTTGATGCAGCACATTTTGATGAATGATGCTTTACAGCATCATCAGATACGGAACGTAATATCAATTTTTCTGTCCCTTATGTCTGTCTGCACTTCCATTACTATCTAGCTGACCATGGCCAAGTGCTGGTGTTTGGGAGATGCACGTAGAGTGTCTGTCCTTGGCCACATGGCTAGAGCATACCATTTTAGAGATTGCTGACATTTATTTATCATTTTCCTCTTTCTGCCTCTGGGAATCTATTTCAATCAATTGAAGTTTTTCTCCTCAAGAGCCTGAATCAGATGTAATATGCACAGTTCATTTGCTTGGTACCATGCCACCAAGGAGAATCATATCACCTGCCTTGTTTAGAATAATCACCATAGCAACTGTGGCTGCCCTTGGTGTGTGGACATGGATGGCCCCCAGATGGCAGTGGGTGGGTGCTGGCTCATCCCAGAGGGAGGCCCAGGGCAATGAGTTTCAATTGATAGGGGCCACTGGCTTTCATATGTTTCTGTCCATTGATAACTGGGTAAGTGTATATGTCAAATTGTAGTGTGATGTTCTCAAGACTAACCTGGAAAGATGCGTGTGAATTGAAGACCCTTTTTCCATATGGCTTAGCTTAATTCCAACCAAATACCAACACAGAGATTACCTGGGATGTTCAACTGCTGAGAAAGACAGGGAGGAGAAAGAGGGCATGATGTGGTAGAGAAAGGGCAGGTCTGTGGACAATAAATAAGCTGGAGTTTGGGAGCTGTACTTTCTAAAGTTCTGGGCCCAAATTACTATTTGCCTGAGCAGTAGTGACTGCTGATAGACAAGAATGAAATAACATGGAATCACATAGCGAGAAAGCCATTGCTCTTTCTCTCCTTCCAATTGTCAAAGAGTTGTGTCAGTTTGAGGCTACTATATTTTTAACAGCTCTCAACACTTGCTAATCTTCCTTTCTTAACAAAAGAGGGAGCAGGTGCTAGGCTTAGAGCCTAGGGCAGGTAGCAGTGAGAGCTGGAATCCAATAACGTTCTTTTGAATCTATTTTTAAGGCTATCTTCTATTTATAAACAGGACATTCATTTTTCTGTTTACAGTGTTGGTATGAGATTTTATTTTTAATTAAGTGTATTAAGTTTAAAAATAAGTCACCATCAAGAAGAATAAACAAATAATTGTAGAGGAAACACATGCATAAATGTGGACAAGAATCATCCTTGGCTTTGTGTGAGTGGCTGCAGGTTAGGAAACACTTTCTATGGGAGACGTGGCTTAGGAGGAAGAAAACGTGGGTCCAGAGCTGGCTCTATCACACACTGTCCATTGTCCTGAGCAAGGATTTTGACTCTCTGAGTCTCAGTTTTATAGTCAATTCAGTAATAACTTAATAGATAATAAATATCCTATCTTACATGGTGGATGTAAAATAATTACACAAGGCGCACTGGAACTCAATACATGGCAGTGCTTATATTGTGACTAACACCTCACTGTGCTTATATTGTGACTAACACAAGTTCATACACATGGTGCCTCTAAGAGTCTCAGGTTTGGGGTTAAAAAAAAAAACACCTTCTTTATTACCAACATCCCAACAGTAACAATTATTGAGCACTGACTGTTGTAACATTTAGACAGGTATTATCTCATTGAACATCCCCCATGATTCAGTGAGGGAGGGAACATTATTATCCCACTTCGCAGATGAGGGATGGAAGAATCCACTGTTCATCCTAGCAGGAGAGGAGGGGTACTTAGCAGGGAAAATTATGCTTTCTGTGAATCTTATTTATAATCTTCATTGAGAAGATTCCTGGGCGAGAGCCCTGTATCAGAAAGGAACAGACCGAGTTTTCATCACTTCTCTCCCGCTGGTTTGCTCTGTGATGACAAACAACCTCATAAGCGCTGGTGGGTCTCCGAGTCTTCGGCTGTTATGTGGGGAGAGTTACTCCTTCCCTGCATGCCTTAGAGGCCTTTTCTAAAAGGCACATGCAATCGTGTTATTTATAAATGTAATTAACACTGTGGCTTTTATTTCCCCTCCAGCATTTCTATAAAAAATATTTTAGTCCAGGGTGATTTTTTTTTTTCCAAGTGGTAAGTACCACTCGCAAAAAACCCCCCAATTTTGTCAGTCCCTGATGGATTTTTAAGAGCTGCCTTTTCCCCACCACCCCTCAGTGAGAATAAAGTGCCACTCATTTGCTATGGACTCAGTGACAGTTTTAAAGAAGATATAATATACTAGGTGCCAAGGGCTGTGCTGTGTATCTTGTATGTACCGCGTCTTGTTCAGTAATCAGGTGACCCTGTTCGGTCGTGGGTAATAACAGTAAAAGCATCTTGGGATTTGTAGAACTGAGTTCATATTCTGATTCTGCCTCTAATAGCAGCAGGATCATGGCAAGTCACTTAACTCATTTGAGCTTTTGTTTCCTCATCTGTAAAATGGGACCAAGATAGAAGCTATGTCAGTGTTGTTGAGATGGCAAGGAGTGCATGCCAATGCCAGGCATGTGTCCAGGCACCAGTGGGCACTTTCCCAAGGTCACACAGCAGGCATAGCTGCCTGCTGTCCCATCTGCTTCCAGCATCCACGCTCTCAACCATTCTCAGGTGCAAGAAGCTCCTGTACGTTGTAGATGAACAGCAATGTTTTGTTATTGATAAGGATTAGTTAAGAGTCCTTTACCCATGAGAGACATAAGCCACACCAAGATGGCTCCAGTAATAAAGGAAATGTGTCTTTCTCATATGTGAAAAGTCAAATGATTTGGTACTGCCTTACAACATAACCATGTCTCTCTCTTCCGGGGCCACCTAGGGACATCCTTTAGCTCCCCACAATTGCAGGGTCTCCAGGCCCCTCCAGTCTACCCAGATTTGCTTTCTACACCCAAGCTGCAAATTGCCTGCTGCAATGTCCTGAAATAACTCTGCTCTTCCGGCCAGCCCCCTGCTCCTCCTTCCTCCCACCAGGCCCAGAATAGCCACATACATCATGGCTCCAAAAGTCTGCAGGATGCTCCCTCCCCTTTGATAATAGCTCAGCTTTGTCTAAGTGTTGGCATCACAGGGCCACAGGGCCTGGTGCAGCCACATGAGGTTTGGGTGTGCTGTGCCATACAGAGAAGTCACTTGCAAGGAGATGTCACCACATCATTATCCCTGGATAGGGGGTGGTGGGAAGGACAATGTTATCTTACCTTGCTGATGGGGAAAACCAAAAGACTAGGGAAAAGTGGCCTTACGTAACATTCCTGTGGAGTTTATCATTTATTAAGAGAGCTCACATTTCTGTGTCACTCCTTATCTCTCTGCCCTAGCCTGCAAGGTTTTGAAGACCAGGTGCCTGCCTACCTCTCTGACCTTGTCTTCCTCTCTTCTCCCTTCCCATTTTGCTCAAGTCCTTCTGATCTCTTTTCAGTTCTTCAAACCCATGAAGCTCTCTGCTCTGTCCCAGGGTCTTTGCACATGCTGTTCTTTCTCCCTCAAATATTCTTACCCTCTTATTACCATCAGATCTCAACCAAGTCTCTCTTAGTTGCCCACACTTCCTTCTGGCTTGTACATATCAGAAATTATAAGTACATAGATTTTTCAGGACACTTATTTCTTTAATGACTGTCTCCCATGATAAATTGTGAGCTCCATTATAGAAAACACGTTTCTGTCTTGTTTACTAAGATTTCTCCAGAGTCCAACAGGATGCCTGAGCCACAAGAGAAATTCAACGAATATATTTTTTCTTTGGAATCTTTCTAGCCATCAATAAATATTTTTGAAGGAAGGAGAGACATGCTCACAGCAATATTATAGGGTAAGCATCATCGCTCCCATTCAGCAGATGATAGGATAGAGGCACGAAGTATCAAGGAACTTTCCAAGGTCACTCTCAGGGCTAAGAACACAACAGAAATGAAAACCCCACATGCTTAGACTAACAACGGCACAAAACCATGATCTCCCCCGAATGACACCAGCAAAGATGTCTCCTAGAAAATAGCTTTTCTGGGCTGATTCTTTTTCAACATTTTTTTTTTTTGAGACAGAGTCTCACTACGTCACCCTCGGTAGAGTGCTATGGCGTCACAGCTCACAGCAACCTCAAACTCCTGGGCTTAAGCGATTCCCTTGCCTCAGCCTCCCAAGTAGCTGGGACTACAAGTGCCTGTCACAAGTCCTGGTTATTTTTTGGTTGCGGTTGTCATTGTGTTTAACAGGCCAGGACTGGGTTCAAACCCACCAGCCTCAGTGTATGTGGCTGGTGCTCTACTCACTGAGCTATGGGCACCGAGCCACTGAGCTGATTCCCGACCTGAGGATAAACAATCACTCTCTCAGGGAAGAAAATGGAAGAGCGTTGCAAGCAGAAGGAACAACAGAGGCAAAGTATATGTAGCTGCCTCATGGCAAGCACTAGGCATATAATAAATATTGTCCTGATTAACTCATTTGTTCATACTTATTTGATATCTACTATGTGCCACTCATTTTGGGAGGGCACTAGAAACATATAGACAAATAATAACACTTAACTCATTAATATTGCTAATGATTATGCCATTATTAATAAATAAGGGTGAACTAGTTATTGATAAACAATAAATATTAACTGCAATTAGTTGATCTATACTGAGTCTGTATGTGTCCCAGACACTGGCCATCTCATTTTTAACCCTCATAACAATGAAGCAGATACTCCCTGAAATGGGAGGTGTACCCATTTTACAAAGGGGTAGGCTGAGGCTTAATGAGGTTAAATAATTTTCTCAGGTCACTCAGCTCACAGGTGGAAAAGCTAGAATTGGGAACCTGTTGGCCACCTTGCCCTTTCTCTAGCTCCTCTATGGAAGTGGGTCTGTCATAATGTGAAAAATTTCTAGGGAAAAGAACATCTCCCTTAGATGTATGAGAAATCTTTCCCCACTCTCCACTTCTTCTGATGCTCCCTGGAGTTGGAGACTGACTAGCCACTGTCTCTTCTGCCTAGAGCACACCCTTCAGCCCCATTCCCCTATTCCTCCCGCCCTCCTTCCTGCCTTTTTCTTCCAGAGACATTGTTCCCTAATGTCTCTCTAGGGTTATTCCTGCTCACAGCAGCCATATTTGGTACCATCCCCCCAGCCTGCACCTGACACTCACTCCATTGTATAGTGGTGAGGGCTGTCCCCAGCACAGCCAGGCAGGCAAAAAAGTTATCTTCAAATCCTGTGATTACCTGTCCCTAGATTGCAGCTATTTATCCAGAGACACCTCTGCCCACCCCCCTCCATGCCCAGCAAGCTCAAGGCCTCTAAACAATGCACAGGAATGAGGGGCTCTTGGGTATCCTCAGACCTGTAACCACTTCTATTTGGGTATTGGCTTAAGAAGCATTGATTTTACCAATTAAGTGTCCCCTTATCTGCCCCCTCCTCCCTCTACTGTACACTTAACCCCTTGCCAGTGCTGTTGAAAAGGCTTAGAGTGATGGTTTTTCCTTCCTTCATTTGTTCATTTTTCTTATGCAAGGTGCTAAGCCCACCAGATAGAAATGCCAGTGAAGAATGTGCCTCTGCCCCTCCCTAGGTGATGGGGTGCCAGACAAGTCACACTTAATCAAGGACTTGGAGGGCTGGGGGGGTGGGGCTTTCAGAGGAAGTACTGATTAGGATGAAACTTGAGGTATAAGCAGGCCTTGGTCAGGAGAGAAGAGAGGAGCAGTGGGAAGTGTCCCTAATATGTGCAAAGACTGATGTGAGAGGATCTGGCCCACCTAGGGGAAAGCCAGCCTGGCTAGAGTGTGGCTGGAATTTGGGACTGAGAGCTAGGGAGCTCTGGGTGAGGAGGAGAAAGAGACCAGATTCTGCTGTGCATCATAAGGGACTCATCTTGTCTTAAAGGCAATTGGGAATCACAGCAGGTTTTAGGCAGGTCCATCTTTTCTGTCTCATGTCAGTGCTTACCTGGCTCTTGACTGCAGTCTTTCTACCAGGAGGTCTTTATTCTGTACCACATCAGATTCTGATGATCCAGGACCAGTTATCCCCTAGGCAGACCAGATCTCAAGAGAGAAGTATCCAGAATCTCTGGGAAAAGGAGAGAGAGTGCAGGGCCCCTTCATGTTGATGGTCAGAGGAAGATTTGTGCTGACTGGTTCATAAACAAGTTCTCGGCACCATGCCAACCCAATCTCTTGGCTGCTGGGGAACCACAATTAGTAGAATGGAAGTAGCCCCACAGTAGGCCTCATGAGGTCTGGTCAAGCCAGAAACCTGACTTTGTATGGATTTAACTCACGTTTTCAGACTTAAGTCTCCATCTAGAAAATGAAGTGATTAGAGGCTCTCATTCAGCTTTGATATTTCATGGGTAAATGGTATCTAAGAATATCGGTGCCTGAAAACACCCGCATGTCAGTCCATGATGCAAAAACCCTTCTCAGAATTACCCACTTTGGTAGACAGATGAACTAAGCAGAAAAAGAAAAGAAATGAAACTGCCTCCAAAGAACAATGGATCCAAAGGAGAAATGGCCGTCGATACGCCACTCTGATCCCACATGGTTGAACACTCCTGGGCATCTTCGCATGTATCCCTGTGAGTGTTCCCACACATTTACACGACACGCTGCGTGCACTCACACGCAGACACATACACACCCAGAAGATCTAAGACTCTGTATCTCAAGTGTTCTTTGCAGGGGTCAGATCTCTGTTAGAGTTCTGAAGGAAATAGTACACTTCACATATCATCTGTAATTCCTTCCACGAGACTCTCTCCTAAGTGTGGTCCAAGGGTGCCTGACTGAGAGTGAGGACAGGGACTTCAGCTGTGTAACACTGAGCCTCCCATTTCATCTTCAGCCTTGGAGAATTACTTCCATATGCCAAATTCTCTGCATTTCACATCCCAAGTTTTCCAGTTTTCTGAAGGACATAGTGACCTCTGAAGATAGGCTTCTGGGATGAGATCAGCTCACACCTCTTCTTATCAAATATTTTATCAACCTAACTCATAGTGTGAGATGGAAGCAAGGAACATAATTCCCACTTGCCAATCAAATCCTGGTCACTAGCTAGTTTGCTTTAGAAATGGAGAACTATGCTCTCCCACTTCACTCCCACCTCCTCCTTTAGGGCATCCTATTTCCTGGTTTCATCCGGGCATGCCCACTTCTTCTCTGCACCTCTTTGTGTGATGTGTGTGTGTGTTTGAATGTGTGTGTGCGCGCACACATGCTCCAGCATGTATGGCAGGGCTGTGTACTCAGTGGCAGAAAAGTCCGTGAGTGTTGAAGGAATGAATAATGGAAAGAAAACAATTGCCACCTTGTCAAGCCCCAGACTGAAAATTCTTCAAGATGGACTCAAAAATAGCAATGTTTCCAGCATGTTAATTAACTTGTCCCAAGGGTGGGGGCAGAGTGTCCTTCAGATGTTGTTAGAAAAGAAAAAAAGGTGTAGCCCTGCATGTGCACTCGGGAACATGGGCAGAACTTCACTCAAATCCAGGAGCATTGCTGGTTCACGTCTCCAAGAGCCTGACAGTGGTTCAGCACCTAGGACAGTGGCCACTGATTAAATAACCTCGGCTGCAGCCAAGCCAGCCCTGAGAACACTACCTGGCTGCAATTACCGCTGTCCTTACCTATTCAACCTACTGGTAGATCACCATTATGGAGTATGTGTGCTCTTGAAAAGTTTGATGTAAATCTACATTGTATAGTGTGTTCAGTCTAAAAAATAAACCACATTTATTTTGAACAAATCTTCCAGGGTTTTGGGGAGGAGATCTTGAAGCTTTTGTCTCTCTGATTTCTGAGAAAGTAGATGTGCCCAAAGACAGTACAAGTTAGTGGTTATGAGCACTATAAGATATACCAGGGTTTGTTAGCACAGCTGGCATTTCGAGTTAGATAACTCTTTATTGGGGCGACAGCCCCTCTGCCCTTTAGGACATTTGCAGCATCCCTTCTGCCCACTAGAAAATTATTGTATCTCCCTAGTTGTGACAACCAAAAGTGTCTCCAGACATTGAAATATGCCCCCATGGGCAAAATTTACCAGCCCTATTTGGCAAGCATGGGATGGGCGTTTAGTCATGCATCACTTATAGATGGGAATACATTCTCAGAAATGCATCTTCACGTGATTTCATCATTACACAAACACCATAGAGTGTACGTACACAAAGCTAGATGGTATAGCCTACCACACACGTAGGCTAGGTGGTGTAGTCTTTCGCTTCTAGATTACAAACCTGTACAGCATGTTACTGTACTGAATACTGTAGGTCACTGTAACACAGCGCTAAAGACTTGTGTATTTAAGCATATATAAACATAGAAAAGGTACAGTAAAAATATAGTATAAAATATTTTTAAATGCTGCATCTGTATGGGGCGCTTACCATAAATGGAGCTTGCAGGACTGGAAGTTACTCCGGCTTGGTCAGTGAGTGAATGGTGAGGGAACACGAGGGCCTAGAACATTACTGTAGACCTTACAAACAATGTACACTCAGGCTGCAATAATTCATATAAAAAATTCTTTCTCCAATAATAAAATAGTCTTAGCTTACCATAACTGCTTTACTTTATAAACTTTGAATTTTTTAAACTTGCCTCTTTTGTAATAACACTTAGCTTACAACACAAGCACACAGTACAGCTGTACAAAATATTTTCTTTATACTCTTATTCTTTTCCATTTAGCTCTTTTTTAAATTTCAAAACTTGTAGCTAAAAACTAAGACACACACACACACACGTTAGCCTTGGCCTACACAGAGTCAGGATCATCAAGCTGTCACTGGGCAACAGGAGTTGTTCAGCCCCATTATAATCCCACAGAGCCACCATGACACGGTTACGCAGTACACTACTGTATCTGGATTTGAACCCTGGTTCTCCCACTTATTAATGGCCCTGGGAAATTGGCCTGCATGACCCAAGGCTCTGTTTTCTTGTATACAAAATGACAACAGTATGAATATTAACTTATGGTGTTACTGTGAGGCCTGCAGAAGATATTGCTCATCGACTTACATAATGCTAGGCACATAGCAAGCCTTCAGTAGATGCCAGTGGCACATTGCTGTGGTCATCATCCTCATCATTTCAACCAGTTAACTCTAAAACATAGGCTATCATATTTCTAAGTAATTCACTTAGAAAACATTACTGGTATCTACCAAATACTTGGCACTCTGCTTGGTAATAGATGTTTACAGATGAGCAAGCTACAGTCTCTTTCCCCAAAGAACTAGAAATTTGGATTTCATTTCAGATTTGATTTCCTGGTCGTAAATGCATATGATTCCCATGGTAATGTAGAAATAAGACTTTATCTTGAATGTATGATTAAGGACAGGCTTGATTGTGTTACAGCAACAACCAGCTCCCAAATATAAAGGGCTTAAAAAAACAAAAGGAAAATGGTGAATCACATACTTGCCTTTAAAGCTTATCCAGGATTTCCATGCATCACAGAAGTGACACCAACACTTTATCTTTTTAAGGGATTGTACAACTGGATTGAATTTTATTCTTTTTTTTTTTAAATTTCAGATCAATAGGAGGGTACAAATGATTAGGTTACATTGTTTGCATTTGTTAGGTAAAGTGTAAGCTGTAGTTGAGTCCTTCACCCACATCCACAATTTGTTACTCAAAGGAAGTCTTGGCACCATGCCTAAATTCAAGGGCGAAAGTGAGTGAAGTCTTACTCTGTCTCTAGAAGAAGAACCAAAATATTAATCCACAGCCCTAATAATTATTACACATTTTCACATGTGCTACCTTTTGGTTTCTGGGGTGTAAGAGTGAAAGGTTTTATCTAAAACCCTCCCCACTAATAGCAACAGCTCAATAGTTTCACCCTCTAATGATGAGAAAGGAGCATCTTCATACAAAAAATATGGTATCATATTCTTTTGAGTATGACAATGAGAGGAAGAAAGAGAGAAGCAGAGACAGATTGAGATTAATGGAAGTCATGGGTCTTATTACCATTTCCATTCCTAAGCCAATATCAGACCCAAGGCATGCTATGATACTGGCTGCATATCATACGAAGAGCTCATGCTTTCAAAAGAAAACAAAAAGCAAAATAATAGCCCCACATCTGGTTGATCTTATTAGATTCCAAAAATAATTAACAAGAAAATTTTAATGAGAACAGGGTGAGACCAACTCCATGGATTTACAACTCAAATAGGAATAATCTGTATCAAGGCTCCATTGGCCATTTCATTTTGGCTTCCAAAAGCCCCATTATTAATTCATTTCTAAAGTGATCTCTCCCATTCCCAAGGGGTATATCCTAGTAACTATGTGCTTACAATACTCTATTTGATTAAAATTTAACAAGCTATGTTATTGGCAAATAAACTATTTATTTCACCGCGGTTGCTAATGCCAAAAGGAATGTTTCAAACAGAGGAATGAAAATGACACACTAAAAAGATTGTCATTAATAATTCACAATAGCCAAAAACATACACATATATTTAACTTTTTTTTTTTTTTTTTAAGTGATGGCATTAGAGTATAAAAAGCCAGAGAATTCAGCCAAAGTCCTCTGGTTTCTTCTTTATTAAGAGTGAAAAAAATTTTTTTTGAACTTGGATTGTCATGTGGTGTGATGGGAAGACTATTTAAGAAAACCATCCATAACCCTGCTGTTAACTTGTTTGTGACCTTAGGCTAGCCATTTAACCTCCCTAGTCTTGTTTCCTTATTTTTTAAATGATGCTAAACATCCTTGCTTTTTTAAAGCTTAGGGTTTTGTTTGTTTGTTTGTTTGTTTTGGAACGGAGTCTCACTCCATCACCCTCCGTAGAGTGTTATGGCATCATAGCTCACAGCAACCTCAAACTCTTGGGTTCAAGTGATTCTCTTGCCTTAGTCTCCAAGTAGCTGGGACTACAGGCCCCCACCTCAATGCCCAGCTATTTTTAGAGACAGGGTCTCTCTCTTGCTCAGGCTGGTCTTGAACTCCTGAGCTCAGGTGATCCACCCCCCTTGACTTTCCAAAGTACAATGATTATAGGTGTGAGCCCCTACATCAACCTATAAACATGCTTTGGAGTATAAGAAAGTGCTTTTTAAATATAATTATTGCATTGATAAATGTTTCTCCTTGCTTCTCAAATCATACACCAATTTATCTGGCAGAAATTTGTAGAGAAGAAAAAAAGTAACTTTTCTTTAATATCTTTCTTTTGGGTGTGTGTTCTCAGGAAAAACCTCAAGCAAAATTTGGCTTCAGTTGATAAGAAAGGCATTGATCTGAGCAAACTGCTCCATCAACTCTTGAGTCTTCTACTGATGACAATAATAGTTGTGATTTGTTTAGCAATTAGCCAACGCATACCAGGAATCATGCCAAGTACTTTATATATATTAGATAGTAGTGTTATCTCAACTTGGTAGGGTGGTTGTGAGATAATACATCCCCATATTCTAGAGAAGAAAATTGAGTCTTATAGAAGGCAGGTTATTTCTCCAACACCAGTAACTACTAAGTGGTAAGCTCTGCAATCAGGATTCTACCACGGATCTGTCTTCTTCGAAAGCCTCAGCCAGAACTACCTATCTCCTCTGGTTCTCATGTTGGCTGAGAACACACTGTTCTGAGTTGCCTCCTGCCCACCTCCACCAAGGGTGTAGGCAGCTCTGAAGTGAGTCATATCCCATGACAAAAACATGAAAACATCAGCCAATTTGAAGCCAGAAGGGCATAAGTCCCAGATTTCAGAGTATCTGAGACAGTTTATAGCCCAGAGTAGGAGTTTAGAAAAATCCATGAGTAGGTAGTTGGATAGGTAGATAGGTGGATAGATGGATGGGAAAATTGTGGATGGATATATTAATGAAAGGATTTTTATCTTAATAAATGGGTAAATAAGATGATTTAGTAGCCATGAAAACATAGCCTCCAATTCATGTTTGCCTTTGAAGTTTTGCTTGACAAAGAATAATTCCCTCAATATGTGTTACCAAATTTTTGTTATTATTCACCAGTATTAGCTGTTTGTCACTTTACTAGTTCTAGGCTTTGGGCATTCGTTGCAGATATCATTTTTAGTCTCAATTCTAATGTGTCATTGGCTAAACGCTGCTTTCAGCTTTTCCTCTTGGTATGTGGAATAATAACAATGGCTATTATGTATTTTGCTTCTTTTATGTGTCAAGTACTGTAATAAGCTTCATACCTGATTTATTGTAAATACACACCAAGCTGGATATGTCAATATCATCAGTCCCATTTTATAGGTGAAAAAATACCACCTCTGACTATTGGAGAGGTAATCCAATTTTATCCGGGTTAAACAGGGATGGAAAAAAACTGGATTCAGCTCTAAGCGAACAGGGCTGCCAGTTAGGTGCATTGTACTCTGCACTACTGGATCTGAAAACGTGGTCCCCTTGTCAGCAGGATCAGCATCATCTGGGAACTTGTTAGACATACACATTCTTGGTTTCCAGCCCAGACGTACCAAATCAGAAACTGCCTGGCAATCTGTGCTATAACAAGCCTTCCAGGTGTTTCTGATGCACACTCCAGTTTGAGCACCCTGCTCTAGTGCAGAAATGTTCCATCCTCAGGATGCAGCAATGCATTTGTGATAAATCGTTCCACACTCTTTCACCTAATGTTGCCTGTGTCCAGCAGCATTGATAGGAGTTAAGGAAGGAATAAGTTGCATAGTCTCTCTTTTCTACTCCACCATGTCTCTTGTCGGAATTCCTGTAGGAGCCCCCACCTGCCTTCCTATCCCTGCCTCCAGCCCCCACTCTACATTTTTCCTATGTACTCACAAGCATTTATACTATTTGGACATACACTAAAGCCAGAGGGGTCTTCCCAAAGAGTGAAGCTGAGCATGGCTCCCACTTCTCTCTGGATAAAGTCCAAACACCTGCACGTGGCCTCCAGCCTCTGCAATCAAATGCCTGCCCTGCCTCTCTCATGTCACAATTCTCTCCTTTCTGTTCCAGCCACTGCTGTTGAATGTCCATCCAGCCCTATCCACTTTCTTTCATAAACTCATAGAGTTTGGGATCTAGACGCCAACACGTCTAGATTGGATCCCAACTCTTCCAGCCACACACTGTGTGGCCTTAGACATGATTTAATCTCTCTTTACTCAGTTTCCTTATCTGTCAAGTGGGGCAATAGAGTAGGAGGGGAGATTCAACAAGGTAACATACATAATGCTCTTAGCACTGTGCCTGGCTTATTAGGGCTAATGATTGGATTCTGTTAAATCTGGCCTCCCCAGCTATCCTGCAAGTTCTTTGAATGGCTGGTGGCACACACCTGAGCCAGCAGATGTCCACAGAATGGAAGTTCACCAGGGATGTCCAAGCGGGGACACAGCCCAGGACCCAGTGGCGGCATAGCCTGGCATTTAATTAAGTCCTAGGCTCCAGATTCGAGCAGGGAGTGTCTTGGCTACATGAATTTGGGCAAGTTTATGACCATGCCTTGGTTTTCTCATTTGTAATCCATCAATAGTCACACAGCACCTGTGTCAGATCTTTTGGGAGGACCAAATGCTTATAGAACATGTAGAGCCTTGGCTGGCCTGAGCCAGCATGTGGCAAGCCCTCAACACCTGTTAGCTATCATGGTGGTCATAACCATCACCATCACTACTGTGACTAGGAGCTGCAGGACCAAAACAGAGCCAAATGCTGGCTGTGTGCAGCCTGCTTCCCACCACAGCCAAATCTCTCTCCCCTTCTCTGCCTTTTCTAAACTGGCCCCCTTGGGCAAGCACGAGAAAGGGTGGGCAGCCGCAGTGAGCATGCAGGCCTCCTGGGAACTCCACTCTTCTCCGTCAGCGCGGTGCAGAGTCACCTTGAAGACCGCTTGTTTCTGTGGCTTTGGGAGTTTTCGATGTCCATCTGTCCATCTGTCCATTTCCCTCCCGGGGGACCCCTGGGCGTAGTAGTCCTTGCTGGCGGCTGCGGCGCTTCTATCTCTGTGGCTCAGGACTGCCCTTCAGCTGATAGGTTTCCAAAGCTAACAGATAAAACAGCGCTTGTTCCTGTTAGTTGATACTAAAAGGAAGGCAAGGCTTAGAAATGCAAAGGAGGGGAGTGACAGGGAGAAACAAACGGGAGGAATCCTTGTGCCGGGTACAGGGAAAGGTGCCTGAGTGTAATGATTTGGGTTTCTCTGGTTCTTATTTTAAACCCTTTCCCCAAAGATCCTGTTCTGGGGTGTTCTTTCCCCCTGCCTGTGTAGCACTGGGAATCTGGGGGTCTGCGGTAAGCCCAGGGATGTCATTCAAGGTGTCTGAAGGGGAAAGAAGCCATCAGGCTTAGGGAGAGATCCTGCAGGGAAGCTCAAGATGAGAATGAAATAGAAACGGCAGAGCCCCAAACTGTAGAGTTGACATCAAAGGGAGCGGAAGGCAAGCAGTGGGACAACACGAGCCGTTTGTTGTGTCATCTCTGGCTCCCGCCCGAGCTGTGTGCTAGAACTGCAGAACTGTATAGAAAGGGATTTCTATAAACACAGGTGCTGGAGTCCCCCACTCCTCTACCCTGACCAAGTAGATCAGAATCCACAGGGTGGGGCCAAGGGATCCATATTCACAGAAAGTGTCTTCAGTGATGGGGAAGCAGCTCTCTCAGCACAGGGTGTGGACACACATCGGAAAGCCATGGATTTAGATGATTAAAAATATAATCTCAGCAGCTGAAAGCCACAGCATTAGCTTCATGGCATGCTCTAATCTCGATTCAGGCTGAGCCAACATTTTAGAATCTGGGAACAAAGAGCTTTGTGTAAGAAAAGAGACAGTAGGTGCCTGGCTGCATCCCCCTACAAGGGAAAAGAGGATGTGCTGGGTGCTAACCCTTGTGGGCAGTTCCTAGAGCACCCCCAGCCAGTGAGATGTAAATCCACCCCCCATCTTGCTTCCTAGCTGGAAGCATAAGAAAACGATGGACCTCAGTTTTATGGGCCAGTCTTGTACAGGCCAGTTTATTTCTTAAACGATGCCTGGACTCGGAAAACCACCCCCAGATCTCCCACTGTCAGGGAGGTTATGGCTTAGGCAAGGCTGAACCCAGTCATGGCTAGCTCTGTGCATTTTCAACACTTCTAAGGATAATAGGAGAAAATAGCCTCTAAACCAGCAAATCACAAAATTAAAAACATACCAGGATTGTGGAGGTACCGTAAATGGATGAAGTGAGACATGTGGGAACTAAGGTGCGTTCGGGTGGCCACTACTATCCAGAGCCCACTGATGCTGCCGTCAGAGAGGAATGCCCATCCCTGTCTCCAATCTTGATCCTTATTAAGATGAAAATGTGTACATAAAGTGCCTGACTTTGAAATATTGGCAAGGAATTTGAATTTTTGAAATGTTATGTACTTTATAGCATAAGCAAAATGTGTCTATGGGTACCTTCTGGGAGCTTCTTCAACAGAAGAGAAAAAAAAAAAAAACCAAAACTGGCTCCTTTCTCCCTGTCCACTAAATGAAAAGGCTCTCTAAGCAACATCCACTTTGGGGGCCAAGCACTATTCGCAGCATGAGAGATTCATTGGTGAGTAAGACAGACCACAACCCTCAAGTCCTAGATGCCTCAGATTTTAGAGGGGAGGAGTCTGGGGTGCATTTACATTTACAGTTTCCAAACTATATCCTTTGAAGCTATCTCAGAACTTGCCTTGAGGATCAAGGAGAAGGGTGAATGCTCAGATCTCCATGTTACCACCTGCTGCTTCCAACAGAAGAGCTCTATATTTATCTCTTCTATGTGGGAAAGTTTTAGACAGTGACCAAGTGTTCCCGCATGGGAAAACTAAGGACCAAGAAGGCGATGCAGTATGTTCTAGGTCACACACAAGTTGTTTTTGTCACCAACCCAGCATGAGAAACCATTTTTTCCTGGCTTCATGAGAGACAGAAAGAACTAAGAAGTTGCTGATTCATTCCCATTCAGTCCGTCATGTCTTATGGTACAAAATACAAAACCCACCCTCCCACTTTTCCCCCATAGAGTCTGACTGTGCCATGTTGTCTAACACGATGGAATGAAATCCAGATGACAAGAATTAGTGGTGAGTCTTGGGCTCTGATTTCAGATATGCCAGAGCCACCCACTCTGTACTCCATCTGCCTCTCAGAGACTCAGAGATTAAAGAAAGGGAGAGGGACAAATTAACGCGGGCTATGAGCAGATGAAGCAGAATGCTTGGGTATCACCTCTCCCAGGGGGTATAGAACAGAGACAAGGGAACCAGGATAGAGCAGTGGTTGGGAGCACAGGTTTTTATGTCAGACACAGATCTAGATCGGAATCCTGGCTTTGACCTCTTCTAGCAGCGCAACCCTGGCAAGTTGCTTACCTTCACTGAGCCTTAATAATGCTATCATGAGAATAAATTTATCGGTGCTTGTCAAGACTCAGCACACACTAAGCACACAATCAATGGCAGCCACCATTGTGATTTCCATTTATTTTCCAATATTTGTGGAATTTTAAGGGGGAATTTGCGTATAACGGAATGCACAAATCTAAGTGTGCAATTCAATGAGTGTTCACAAATTGCACAAGACAAGCCCCTGGTAGCCATACTCTATCAAGATGTAAAACATTCCCATCACCTCAGAAAATTCTCTCAGATCTCTCCTTTATCAGCCTCTAATCACCAGAAGTAATGATTGTCCAAGGTTAGATTTGCCTGTTCCAGAACTTCATAAAAACAGAATCCCATCTTTTATGTCTGGTTTATTTTGCACAGCGTGGCAACTGTGAGATTCATCCATGCTGTCGCACCATTGTTACTTTTCAGAAGATCTTGGCACTCATCTTCTCCGTCAGACTTAGAACTTCTCCAGGGTGGGCTCCATGTGCTCAGGGCTTTGCCTTCTGGGCACCTTGCCAGTATCTGGCACATGGTGGATGCTCATTGAATGATTTGACGAGTGGATGGCTGAGTCTTAGGCAAGAAGAGAATAAGGGTGTTTGAGGCATTCTCGCAGACCTCCTCCTGTGCAAACCCAGTTCTTCTGCATGGAAAGAGGAGCAGAGTCTGAAAGCTCAGTGTTTAGAGTGAAACGGCATTTGACCCCTGGCATCATTTGGTGCCTGCCTCTGTTGCTTACCAACTACAAAAATCATCAACTTCTCCAAGCCTCAGTTTCTCCATCTCTGCAATGGGAACTTGTAATAACACCTTCATCATAGGGTTGTTGTGAGGATAAAATGAGATAGTGCCTCTGTAGAAGCAATAGTAAGTATTCAGTGAAAGATGGCCACAGGTATGTTTTATTACTGTTCTGTTTGGCTGTCCTTTAAAAAAGTGGGGTGGCTACTCCTCAACTTATTTACTACAACATCAAGCAGCAACCAGACTTATAAGGGAGCAGGAAGAGTGGCAGCCGTCACAACACCTGAGAGGTAGCTGACCTAAAAATAGCCCCTTTCTCTCACCTTCTTTTCCTACTGCCTCCCCAGACAGCCATTTGCCCAGGCATTATTAGTCCTGATCTGATCTCTCATTTGAAGGAAGGATGAGCAACGGGGCAGGGAGGGAAGATCTATTTTTTCCCCCAGGCTGTTAGGAAAGGGAGGGTGAAGCCACTCTGAGTTGATTGATGTTGCGCTTGGGGATCTGAATTCTCTGATGTAATTACACTGTGTGCTCTGTGCGATAAGGAGATTAATCAGCCCATTACGCAGGGGCTGTTTTACCCACAGATGGAGGTAATTGAACAGAGACATCGGACAGGTCCAAGCCAGACAGCCAGTCTGCTCCGGTTATGGGCAGGTGGCCGGCTTCTGGGCAGATAGGCTGTCTTTCCCAAATAAGGACAACCGCTGTTACCACCACTAACTAGCTGGTTCTGCTTGTTCTGAGCCCCTTTTTGGATCAAGGCACTTTACATACATTCATCCTCACAGCTCCCCAATGAGTTGGCCATGATTTCTGCTCCCATTGTACAGAAGAAATAACTGGGGCTCAGTTGCTTTATGATGTTTGACCAAAGGTCACAAAGGCTTTCAAAGCTCAGATGTGAATCTAGCTCAGATGGATTCAAAAGTGCTCATAATCGGGGGAAGGGGGAAACGGAGGGAGGGTGGGGGGAGGGGAGCAGAAGGGTGATTGGTGGGATTACACCTGAGGTGCATCTTACTAGTGTATATGTGAAACTTAGTAAATGTAGAATGTAAACGTCTTAACACAATAACTAAGAAAATGCCAGGAAGACTATGTTAACCAGTGTGATGAAAATGTGTCAAATGGTCTATAAAACCAGTGTATGGTGCCCCATGATTGCATTAATATACACAGCTATGATTTAATTAAAAAAAAAAAAGTGCTCACAATCATTTCTGCCTCCTTCAAAAGAGATGAGATGGGGCCAACAGCTGACAGCCAACCTGCCAGTTTTCTGGTGATCTGTCTTAAACAGGCGAGACAAGAGTCATTCGTGTCATCTCTCAGTTGGACACGTGAAAAAGGAAAGACCATGACACTCCAAGGAAAGAATTGAGTCCAGGAGCTAGTTTGCAAAATGAATCATCTGTCTCGGAAAAATAGGAAAGTATAGTGATGTACATGAAGGAAGTGGTTAAAAACATTGAGTTTGACCCCCGGCATTACCATGTACTTGCTATGTGACCTTGAACAAGTTACATAACCTCCCAGAGCTTCCATTTTCTCATCTGAAAACAGCATTTATAATACCTACATTATAGGGGTGCCGCCAGCTTAAACACACGAAATTTTTTAAAAAAGAACCTAGCACAGGGGTTGGGTTCATTATTAACAATACTTCTCCTAAACGTGGAGGTGGTGATGGTGACGGTGTGGCAGTTTTGGATACTGTTTTTAACCATTTGGGTTAAAAACTGTTTTTCATCTTCCCTTCTTCTGACCACTTGCCAGTGGACTTAGGAAAGAGAAAAAGAAAGAAAAATCACATTTACTGGGCATTTCTAATGTTCTTGGTCCCATCTATGTTCCTTTACACACATCATCTCATTCAATGCTTACCACAAATAGCTCCAAATAATAGATGTTATTTTCACTCCCAATGCAGAGATAGAACAACCGAGATTTTGAGAGGTTAAATGGATCAGGAACACCATCTTCATGAGCCAGCAAGAGTCATAATGTTTAGTGTAAAAGATTATTGGCCAATTTAATAAACATGTTTTAAGTGCCTATAAACCATAAGTTAAGTCTGCGGGTGCAAAGCTGGATATGGGTTTCCTTGTCAGGTAGGTGAGAAAATCATATATATAAATTATTTAAATGTTCTAAAGTTGTAGTTATTATATCTGGCTCTATTTAAAATATATATCTTGGAAGTGCTTTTGAAAAGTACCAAGGCCTGAGCCCCTACCCTTGAGAGTCTGTTTCATTGATCTGAGATAGGCCTACCCAAATAACATTAATTTTAAAATACCTGGGTATTCTTATATGAAGCCACTGGTCTAGAGGCTTAGCAGATAATTTAAAAGTCCTAAATAATCCTGCAAACAAGCCAAATAATTCATTCCATCAAACGTCTGCAACACACCAACTACAAGACAAGTGGTAATTCTTACCCTCATGGCATGTTAGATACTAGGACCATGAAAATAATGAACTCCTACATGAGATGGAAGAGAAAATTTTCCCTAAGGCCAAGTGATGTGGAAGAAGCTTCGAGAAGGTGGGATTGACAACTTCAGAGGAGGGGGCATTTGAATGAGCATGGTGAGCAATAGTAGAAGCCAGTGGTCTTTCTGTAGGGGCTGATGGGTCATATGAAGGATAAAAAGACCAGTGGTCACCATCCCTAAGCTTCAACTAAATAAACGTCAAGTGGATCAAAATCTTGAATGAGGATAAGTCATTTTGGAACTTTTTTCTTCATTCACAAAATATCTAACAAATATTTACTGAGCACTTGAAACATGCCAGACAATTGCATTCTGATTAGAAAAAATAAGCAGGGTGAAAAAATGATCAAATTGTCTGATTTTAATAACTACTTATTGCATCAGTACAGGAACTGAACTACCTGATGATGGTGATGGAGATGGGTGATGGGGATGATGGGATGATGGTGATGATGGGGATGGGGATAGGGATAATAGCAATGATTGAGTTGGTAGTGATGATGATGATGGGGATGATGGTGATGATGAGGATGGGGATGATGGGGTTGGGGATGATGGTGATAGGGATGATGGGGATGGGGATAGGGGTGATAGCAATGATTGAGTTGGTAGTGATGATGATATGGGGATGATGGGATGATGGTGATGATGGGGATGGGGATGATGGGATGATGGTGATAGGGATGATGGTGATGATAGGGATGGGGATGATGGTGATGATGGTGATGGGAATGATGGTGGTGGTGGTGATAGGGATGATGAGATAATGGTAATGATGGTGATAGGTATGATGGGGTTGGGGATGATAGGATGATGGTGATGGTGGTAATGGGGATGATGGTGGTGGTGGTGATGGGGATGATGGGAAAATGGTGATGATGGGGATGGGGATAGGGATGATAGTGATGATTGTGATGGGGATGATGGTGGTGATGGGGATGATCATGGTGGTGATGATGGTGATGGTGATGAGAATAGTGGTGAGTATGAGAATGATGATGGTGATAATAATGATGACAATGACAGCTGCCATTTATTGAGGATTTACTATGTACCAGTCACTGTGCTTAGTATTTTGTACAGATTATCTCATTTAATCCCCACAATAGGAATTAAGCAGGAAGCATTACTATGTCCATTTTACAGATGAAAAGACTGGCTTTGAAAGGTTTAGTAATTTACCTAAGGTTACAAGCTAATAGGTGGTGGGAATCAGAATTCCAGGAGAGGCAGCCTAGTATGATGGAAAGAGCTCCACACTCAGAGGCAGAATGCCTGTGCTGCTCACATGCTTGGTCACTTCAAGCAGGTTACTCTCCTTCTCTCCCTGCCTCAGTTTCCTCAACTCTGAACTGAGTCTTTGAACTTCTTAGGTCTTAAAATTATATCAAATATAACAAGGTAAAAAATAATTATGAAAGTGGTTGAGGGGAAAGAAGTAGGGGCTGGTTACACTAGATGGAAGATTTCTTGGGGGGAGTTGTCAAGGCCTGGTTTTCAAGCAAGGAAGTTGAAGAGTACAGCTGGTGCTTTGCTGATTCAGAGGAATGGCTCTCAGGGAAATGGGAGCCAACACGCTGAGAATCTGTGTAATCAGAGAAAATGTCTCCATGATTTGCCATTATAATTCTCAGTAACAAACTCCGAGGCTCCAACATCAATACTAATAACTTGTAGGAGGTGGGGGTTAGGAATGAATTAAAATTTTTAAAAAACTGCTTTTTGGTAAAACACTGGGAAATGTTCTGGGCTCCTAAATTTAAAAGGGGTATTTTTAGTACCTATAATCAAACCAAGTTGCGTAAACACATCTGCTGGAGTATTGGCATCAAAACGTCTTTGCTGTCTTTGTTTTATACCTCTTGAAGCCCTCCTGGGACTAAGGGAGACTTTCACTGATTTTCTTCCTTTCATTATGTTTTCACAAATCAGCTGAGTGAGAAAGTCAAGAGGGATGTTTCTTCTGTTTTGAAAGCTGCTGAGTCCCTACCCAAAGGGAGGAAACAAATTTCTTCAACTTTAGTTAATCTAAGAATCACCTAGAAACTTGATAAAATTTAGGTTCCTGGGTCTTGCCCTCAATTCCTGAAGTCTCTTGTGGGCCCAGCAATTTGCATTATTACACAAATGTCCCAGGTGGTTCTGACGTAGGTAATCCATGGACCACGTTGAAAAATACTAGAGCCGGGAATTAAGCAGACCTCAGATAAGATTCTGGCTCCATCACACAGTAGCTATCGACCCTGGGCAAGTCACCTCACCTTTTTGAACAATTAATCATCTCATCTGTAAGAAGGGATATTAATAGTACCTACCTCATAACTTCTTTGTGAGGATTAAATTTGATATATAGGCTTAGCACGGTGCCAGGCATATAATAGATGACCCACAAATGTCAACTATTAATATTATTGTAATTGTTAATTATAACTAACTAGGCAAGTTATTTTCCTTTCTAATTTCTGGTTCTTTATCTGCAACAAGGGAATAATTACAATAATACCTTAAAATCAACTTTAATTCAAAGGTTGTAGGTTGAATGAGAAAATATCTATAAAGTATTAATATATAGAATACAATAATATTAGTAGACTGCCTGGCAGATAGTAGGCACCTCATAAATATTTGTTTAATGACTGAATGAAGTTGATGAGTGGTTCAACACGTCTTCTACCAGCCACAGAAATAGTGATTTTAGGAGAACTCTCCCCAACGCTATAAGGTAGACCTTTAGCAGATGCCCAATGGATAGGGTTCTTGGTCTCTGGATTTTCACTTCATGGGGTCGTTTTGCCTCTCACTAACTCTAATCATGATGTTACTTTAAATGTCACTGATGCCCAAACGCACTAAAGCTTATTCACCTGAGGAATGACTACATTGGGTCTGGCTTACTTGGTGGCCCTGAAGATGACATAGGCATCTGAAGGGGAGGCAGATGGGAGATATGTTATTTACATGTCTACTGAATATTTGTGACTTTGGACAACCTATAAGACATGTTTGTTCCTCAGTCTCCTCCTCTATAAAAGGAAACATTGAGGAAATATATTCATCCATATGTCCTGGTAAGCAACCATTTGCACACCTCCTGGACACTGAGTTGTAAGTTATAAGATCCCACCTTAGCTCTCTGAAGTTCAGGCACCTAGGTTAATGCTTGGCAATTGCAGGTGTACAATCAACGGGGAATGAATGGCTGGATGATTGAATAATTGAATCAATGATGTTCATTTCCAAGAGCTCTGGTCACTGTTACACATATTCTTAAAAGGCCAGACAAATAAGAAGATAAGCAAGGCTAATCACACTTAGTCAGAGTCAAAAAGGCAAGAAAGCACCCCTAGAGGGAGGGTGTTGCTGACCTCATCTTGCAAGAAGGAAGCTGCATGTCACCCAGATTATCACAAGCATTTCTGGCAATTCTACCTTTACTCATTCAACAATCTACAAGCATGTAATCTGGGCTGGACATTGTGCTAGGTTCAACGGACCTTAGTCCCTACCTTGGTTGAGCTCACACACAATGATCATTCCAGGTAATACTTGCCATGATAGGAGAAAACACAAGTCCTCTATTAAATGCAGAAGAGGGGCTGCAAACCCAGCCAGGCCAGGGAGGCATCCAGGAGGATGATGCAGGAGTTAGCGAGGTAGAAGGCCTGGAAGGGTGTTCTAGGCAGAGGTAACTGCATATGCACAGACCTTTGGCCTTCTGATTTCAAGATTGTTCTTTCTTAAGCACCAAAGGAAGAAAGAAAACCTTCATCTTTCTCTGATGTACCCCTTTTAATGAAAGGATTTCTTCTGTAAAATGTGGATTCAGTCAAAAGTCTACACTTAAGGATGTAGAAGGCCCCATGTGGCCTGCCTTAAGGTCACAGGTTCCCCACCCCTAGCTGGGGACACTCCATCAGGTTAGCATGCTTGGAACAAAGGATGCGGAAAGGAGAAACAAAATTTGGGAAACAATGTCCTGAGACCAGATGGCCTCTGGCCTCCTGAGCCATGGCCAGGAGTCTGGACTGCTCGAATCTCAGGAGGAACCAAAAAGGGTTTAATCATGGCAGTGGCACAATGAGGTGTGCTTTATAAAGTCTTAGCTGCAATGGACAAGAAAGATTGGAAGGGGAGAGATGGAGACAGGGAGACCAATTAGAAGGCTATAATCCAGGATCTGAATAGCAGGGATACTTGTCAGAGTAATTCCTTTGAGGCATTTGGTCACTGATTGCCGCGATCTTTCCCTGCCTCGTGTGTTTGTGATGATTCCAGCCTGTGCAGAGAAAAGCCATTTAATCATGCTCGCCTGCTGCACCACACACTTAGCTCTGTCCAGTGGTTGCATTCTCTGCCAGGAGAATTGTGAGTTGTACTGCAAAGGAAAGGGACCTTGGGGGTCAGCTGTCTCTCAGTGAACCCCCCAAAGCACCCCGTGTTGTCACATCCTTAAAAGGCTCTGGCTATTATGCCTGATCGTTTCCACCCATGAAGCTGTTGGGAGCGCCTAGTCAATTACTAGTCAAGTGGGGTAATGTGCATTTCATTAGGAGCCTCTCATTTCAGATATACAAGGCCGTATTTGAAATGAAATGTTCTGGAGTTATATTTTTTTTTCCAGCTAGTGATTAGGTGCTGTAATTAAGAAGGCATTGTGCTTGATTTCCAATCTTTTTTCTTTATTTAAATTTAATTGATTTTCTTCTTGATTTAATCAACCTGAATTCAGCTACCTGGCTCCCCTCTTCACTTGGATACTCAAGAGAATTCATTCTTAAAGATGTAGGACATGTGGGGTGCCAGCCAGTCCTAAGCCCCAACCTTTGTTAGCTGGTGTAAAAGGTGTCAGGATATGAGGAGCTTCTCTTTAAGGCTAGAGAGGGAGGAACAAGGAAGGGCTGGTTTTACATCTTGGAAACTTGGCTCTGCTGTGTGACCTTGTGTGGATTATTTAATCACTCTGTGCCTCAGTTTCCTCATCTTTAAAATAGGAGGAAAAATAATGTCCTTATAGGGTGAGGATTAAATATGTATACTTACTGACATATATAAATATATGTGGCATTTGGAATGATGACTAGAATGTAAGTATTAAAAGTATTAACTGCTGTTATTTTCATCCTGTTGTCAATCCAGTAACCCATTTAATCCTGACTATATCCATGTGGGATTATGATTCCCATTTAAGGTGGTGAAACAGAAGCTTATAGCTGATATGTGTCTGAGCCAGGATTCAATTCCTGATCTTAACTTCAAAGCTCATGCTCATGTGTGTTGTCTACCTAACCTAAAGTTCCTTCTTCCCATGTGGGACATGAGAAAACAGAAGCTTCAGAAATTAAGCTCCTCAGTCAAGGTTCCTCATCTTGTGGTGGAACTAGAATCAGAGCCAAATGGTCATTGCACTGTTCCACAGCTATCTCTCAGAGACAGCAAGCAACTACTTCAAAGCCACACAGCAGTTAAGATCTATGTGATACCCTAAATCTGCTCATTTGTCCAGTTATTCTTAATCTTTTTTTCTAAGAGTCCAGATGTATAACAGGTGATATTCGCATGCACAACATAAACCCGGATCTCATGATGTTAACATTCTCAGCACACAAGTTTAATTCCATACCTTTCATTCCTGTTCAATAAAGTGTAACAGAATGCAGCTGAGGGTAAGGAGCTGTATCATAGAAGGAATCTTGAATCCATTCACTTACTCATTTAACAAATATTAATTGGGTGCTTACTGTATGCCAGGCAACACTCCACTCAAAGGTCTTGGGAATCAGTTTTGAACAAACAGAAAAAAAAATCCCTGCCCTCATGTAACCAGATTCTGTTGGGAACAGTGAGACTCACACAATAAACAACATAAATATGTAAATGACTGTATTATATTACAGGGTAATATGTAGTATGAACACCAGAGGGAGATATAAAATGGGAGGAGAAAAATGTAAAAGGAGGAGAGATTGCAATTTTAAACAGTGTTTATACATATATAGGGTGTCAGGAGAGAAATGTCACTGAGAAGGTGACATTTGAGCAAAGACTTGAAGACAATAAGAGCGAAGATTCCTTATGAATAGCTGAAGTAAGAGTATTTGAACAGCATGTGCAAAGATCCTGAAGCAGGAATATAATTGGCACGTCAGAGGAACAGCAAGGAGACCAGTGGGGCCAGAGTGGAGAGAACAAGAAAAAAAGGAATAGGAAGTGAGGTCAGAGTGGCATCAAGGGCCAGACTGTATGAACCTTCTAATTAGTTTGGCTTTAGGGAAGTAATTGGAGGGCTTTGAAGACAGGAGCCCTGTGATAGAGCTTGACTTTAGTGAGATCCCTCTGGCTGCCTCCAGGGAACAGGTTTAGGAAGGCAAGAGTGGAAGCAGGAGGAACTGTCAGGAGGCTCCTGCAATAAAGCAGGTGTGAGATGTTGGGGGCTGGGACCAGAGCAGAAGCCACATAGGGGCAGAAGTGATAGGATTTTGGATATAGTTTGAAGGAATCATCTAGATCTGCTGATAGGTCAGACCTAGGATTTGAGAGAGAGAGAGAGAGAAGTCAAGGACGACTCCAAGGTTACCATCAGAATAAGCTGAAAGCAGCTGCCATTAACTGGGATGATGAAGATTCATGTATTTATACGTTTATTTTAATTAGAAGCCAGTCCCAAATTCTAGTCTTTAATAATCATTAGTAACAAACGCATGACAGAGCTTACAATTGATCATGACAGATCAGCATGTCACGCTGTGGCTGACAACTGCTGAGTCGTTCTGCAGGGAGAGATTGGGCCCAGAGTTTGTAGCATCCCTGGCTCTGGCTTGTGGGTTTCAGGATAAGACTCATTATTCCGAAGGAGTTGTTGAGAGTGGGCTGAACTCCCAGCAGGGGTCTCTAAAGGGCTCTGCAGCTCCTTTGGACATGAGCCAAGACCCACCACCGAGAGCAGAAGCCCCACACATAGTCCAGCCTCTGTTCCTCCTCCTCCTCCTCTGTTAGGTGTGAAGAGAAACCTCAGATTCCTCCACCCCCTACCACCATACTGGCCTCCTGGGTTTTTCTCAGTCTCTTCCATCTTCCTCTCAACTGATGTGATTTGGAAAAATGTGGACGTATAGGGCCTTTGGCTGAAAACATTTGATTGATATTCTCAAATGGGCCGCTCTCCCCCAAGAAGGAGAATGTGTCTGTGATTCCTTCCCCCCAACCCTTTTAAATTGCAACAAAAGACAAAATCCTATTTTCTTCCAGAGACTGTGGCAGCACAGAAGGATGCATTTGCAATGTCGAGCCAAGCCAGCCTAGTCGGTGATTCAGCCCTGGGGGCTGCGGTGGGATGAAGGGTTTGCTGGCTGCCAGCCCTGCACCCAGCAGGCTCATTTGAACTCCTCATCCTGGGCCTCTAGCCAGAGGAAGCGGCTGTGGCAGAGTGAGCAGAGATGGAATCTCCAGAGCAGCCCTCACCAGAGTAGCCTTTAAAAACAGATGTCAGGGCACCAGGGGTTCTGCTTACTACTCTTGTCATTCAGAGGCTGCCTAATCTGGGGCAGGGAAAGTCCCTTCTCTGAGCCTTATAAGAAGAAGGGTTTGGGCTCTGGGAACTGACAGTGCTCAGCAGAGCAGAAGCTCAAGAAAGATCTGAGGAAAGAAAGAAAGCAGGAAGGGAGGAAGGCGAAGAAGGAGGAGGATGACCCTGGGAGTAGAAGCCCCTTGTGAAAGATCCCAGTTGTGCAGTTGGCCTTTGTCTGGGGCACAGACATGTATTGCAGACCCCAGACCCTACTTAGTGTGTAGGCACACCCCAGGTAGACAAACCTTTCCATTTGTCTGAAGCTCTTACCATCTCTGAGCATGCCGGCTTGATTTCCAACTGAAGGGACCTGAAACTTTTTTCCAAGGGTCTTTGCTGGTCATCAATTGTTTTCACTTTTTCTCCTCACCTCGATCACCTTGATCACCTCCTGTCCATTTTTTAGATTTCAACTTAGATGTCATCTCTTTCAGGAAGCCTTCCCTGATTCCTCTCACATATGAGGCAGGAATTAAAGTCTTTTTCTGAGCACCCATCAACCAATGACTGATGGGAGTTGGTGGATGATTCTACCCCAGCTCCCCCGTGCTCGGGTAGAATAACCCTGAAGTATGCGGTCTACACAGGTTTCCAGGATTCTCCAGTAATAGTAAGCTCCAGTTGCCCACAGTGGAACTGTCTTCTTTCCCTGTTTCCTTCCTCCACTTCTCTACCAGTGCATCCTGGATCCTTATCTCTAAGGCTGAGTGTAAGGAAATGGTCCCATTCCCAAGATTGCAGGGATATTTGCTGGTTAGCTGATGCTTCAGAAAAGTGACTCAGATTTACTGTGCTCGGGGCCAAGCTGACACTACAGTTGCCTGGAACATTCCAGGGTGCCTACAGAGAGCTTGTGTCTATCCTAGAGGAGATAACAGCAGCTGGAGCATCTGGCTACACAGGGGAAATCCAACCAGCAGGACTTGGCCCTGTGGAGACAGAAGGGGAAGGCATCAGAAGTGGGCAGGGCAGAAGAAACAAGGCACGGAATTTGGAATCATTATTTTTTAAGTCTTGATAAGTATCACTGAGCTCTTGCCATGTTCCATGCACATCACAAAACACACTGCCTCACTGAATCCTCACCACAGCCCATTAACAAGCACAGAAACTGAGGACAGAGGGGTGAATTTGTTCATCTGAGGCCACATAGCGAGCATATGTGAGGCTGGGATTTGAATCCAGCCCTCTGAGTTGAGAGATTCTGACTAGTGGGGGGAGGGGAATATTTGACAGGGAGGAGGACGATGTCAGTGGAGGCTGATCACCAGGCAGAGGGATTCTGTTTGTCCTCTGCACTCAGGAGCTGAGGAGTGTGTGTTCTAGAAAGTGGGAGGGGAAAGCAGACGAAGGGCTGGTCATTGCAGCAGGGAGCCAGGGGTGTGCGGAGGGAGACACACGCTATTTCTGTGTGCAGCATCCTCAGGGGAACCCCGTCTATCCTTCAGAACCTGCCCATCCTGGAGAAACATCTATTACACATGCTAGTGTCCTGGGATTTGCGATCTGTCCTGAGGAGGCTATATGTAGCCATGTTGACAGTGAGGTATGCTGCCATCTGCCTGCCCCCTCAAGTAACCTCTTCCTTGCTGGCCTAATTGGGCTATTTCTCTAGTCAATTCTCTCATTCAGCCAATATTTACCACAATTACCCTTTGTGGACCTGGCACTTTTTCAGGTACTGAGGATACCATAGAGCAAAAGTCTCACACTGTGCCTCAAAACACTCACAACCTGGTTGGGGAAAAACAGAAAATTGCAGTGAGGGGGATTGTGAACATAGAGAAGAGATGCAACATGCCTAGTATTCAAGGAAGTCTTCCTGGAAGAGGTGACATCTAAACTGAAATCTGAAAAACAGACAGGAAGCGACCAAGTTGAAGGAGGCAAGGTGAATGATGCTACTTCTTAATTAGCAAACGCAGGGCACTTACTGTGTACTAGACATCAGCTTTACATACACAATACCCCTATGAGGTAGGTACTATTATTACCCTCATCTCATAGATGAAGAACTGAAGCTCAGAGAGTTGAGGTTGAATGCTCAAGGTCACAGAGGGGCAGCACCAGGGACGTGAACATTACAGTCTGGCTCCAGGCCATGCCCTTGAGTCTCATGCTCTGCTGCATCTAGCAGGAGAACAAAGTGAGCCAAGACGCGGGGGATGTTCAGGGCACCTCCAGGACTTCCGATGGGTTGAGCATGATGAGCAAGAAGGAGGCAGGAATGACAAACCTGGGCAGGTCAACTGAGGCCAGAACCTGAAGAGCTGTGGTGAGAAGCTAGAACGTGCTTCTCAGAGTTCTACAGGAAGGAATGGCAATGTCCAAGTCGTACTTTGAAGGGACAGTGCTATGTTGTCGTGTGTGGATGGCAGGCAAGGCGGGGTTAAAGTGAAAGTGGGACACCCACCGGTCCGGAGGCTGCTGGGGTCAGGTTGGTGATAGAGACTGGTGACGTAGACCAGGAGGTAGCAGTGGACATGGAGAGAAAGAGATGGAGGCTGGAATGCTTTGGAGTCACAGTGGCCATGATTTGCTGAGCAGTGGGACATGAGAGTAAGAGAAACAGCATCAAGGCTGGTGGCCAGGTCGCTGCTTGAATGAGTAGATAGTATGCAGGGCTAGACAACAGGTGCTGGGGCAAGTGATACATTGAAGTTTGGACACGTTAAGTCTGAGGTGCCTGTGGGACTTTCATAGGGAAGAGGCAGAGGGGGCACAGAAGTCTCAATGTCAGGAAAGGGAGATGGCCAACAGGGCCCCACATCCCTGGGCACTTAGTGACAGTACTTCTGTTCCACAAAGTGTCCAGGCTTGGACAATGGATTATACGATCATCCTAGACGTAACTAACCTACCTCTGTGACAAATGTGGATAGTGCTAAAATCTGGGTCCAGGCTCCACCCCCCTTACACACATACACATCTAGATACATCCCATATACTCCTTTGGACATTCTGAGCTGGACACTAGTAAAAATATGTATGCAGCTCCTAGGGAGGTAGTTTCACTATGGCCGAGGGATGTCCAATTGGTCTAAAGGCCTTTGCTTCCATTCTGCTCCCAACCCTTGTCTAAGGCCTCACTTCCCACCATCAGGGGTTGAGAAATACTTATATAGGAAATCAAGACCCTGTCTGCACCCCAACAGCCAAATAGGTAATTAATGGAATCAAGCCATATCCCTGAATTTTTCTGAATGTTATGGCCTTTCTTTTCTATGCAAATGACACCCCAGTGGAAAGGAAGATGCCCTACGACATCAGGCTCACCCTAGGCTTATGCAAAAGGTGCTATGGGGCCTCTTCACAAGAAAGGGAGACTGGGACCCTGCAGAGCTTTTGGTTATACATGTCTCCTCTCCACCACCAGTATACAGCAAAATAGCCATAGGAAGAAACAAGAATTTTAGCCATTTGGTTGGTTCCTAATGGCAACCAACAGCCCCAAACAGGATTTTGAACTTAGGAAAGATCATTTTCAAACTTCTTGCCACTGGATTACTTGCAGGTGGGCTCTGTGCCTCTCACTCAGTATTGTCCATTGTGACTGGAGTCTGGAGGTGGCTTTTCTACTGAGTTTCAATCCCTGACCATATACACCAATCACACAGGTATAGAAGGACGTGACACTTTCTTGCCCCATTGCATGATGCTCTGAGAGGCACAAGTGGGAGTCAATACTGGGGCTTGGAGGATCCACAAGTGGTACCCATGGTACCCAGCCTAAGAGGCACCATAGTGTAAGGGTTAAAGTCAAGGAGTCTGAAGCCAGACTGCCGGAATTCAAATTCCATCTCCACCACCTGTTAGTGGAATCTACTCTGACCTCAGTTTCCTCATTGGTAAGATGGGGCTGTTAATTATACTGGCCTCTGATAATGATGGTGAGGATTATAAGACCAAACGCATGCACAGCGCTGAGAATAGCACCCAACACAGAGTTGGCACTCCATAAATACCCACTGTTATTATTAATAGTATTAGTATTGATAATTGGGCTGTCAGTTATGTAATTCAACATAAAGATGGATGTGGGTGAAAGGACCCAGGAGAAGGAACTAGGAAGAAAGAATAGAGATGGGGCCTTTCTAGAGCCTGGCTCAGAAGCTCCTAGGAGTCTATGTAATGGCATTTCATTCAGACAATTTTTTTTTTTTTTTTTTACTGGAATGAGAAATGCAGGTTCTATGTCAGAAATCATTGCAAATTTCAAATTAGTGAAGTTTCTTGGTCCTTGGAAAGGTGCTGGAGGGAAAATTGGTCAACGGGGTGTTTTTTAGCTGTCAGAGCAAGCTGTCTGATTGAGTGTCTTGCAAAAGACTGTACAGACAGCAGCCAGGGATCTGGGTGCAGCGAGGAAATAGGGAGAAGACAGAACACCAGTCAGCACTGGGGAGACAGAAACATGACCTGGAGTAGAAAGAGAATAATTACACCAAAGTTCTGCAGACACAGTCTGCCTGGACTGTGGAGTTATGCTCAGTCCAGAGGCCAGGGATACCTACCCACAGCTCCTTAAGAATGCTGGGCTCCTTTATGGTGTGTTCTTATACCAGCCGCTGTACCTCTGTGAGCCTCTGTTTTTCATCTGAAAACAACCGTGGGAGTACCCACCCTAAGAGCTTGCTGTGGGACGTAAATGAAATAATAGGTTTTAAATATCTGAGGAAGTGCTTGAAGCATAGTAGGTGCTCAGTAAATATGAGGTCCCTTTACTCTAACGCAGTGAGATGACGAAGTTTGTGTGCCTATGCTTTGGCCTGTTCATTTAGTCATGGTATTTGGAGGTAACAACTCGCTCTCATACTTAATTGGGGGTTAATAGGTCATGTTGGTAGATTCTAGGCCCTATTGTACCACCCCTCAATGTATTCAGAAAGAGGTTAAAAAATAAGGGAATGACTTAGACCCTTAGAAGAATCTGACTCAGAAAAACCTTGGAATTGGACAGGCTCAATCACAGGTCACTGGGGCCAGTCCCCTGATTTCAAGATTCTTCAAACTATTGCAGACAAATTGGAAGTCATGCACCTCTCAGAGATGATTAGGAAAGGGAATCTACAGGGCTCCTACCCAAGCAGAAATTCTTTCTTATATTGGAAATATTAAGCCTCTTTCAGTAATAATTGCAACTATGGGTACAATAATAAGATATTGTGCTTAGCATCATACATATTTCCCAAATCACTCCCAACAAATAAGGTATTATTATCCCTGTTTTTAAAATGAGGAAACCGAGGCTTAAATAGATGAGACACCTTGCCCAAGGTCATGCAGTGAAATCATGGAAGTATTTACAGAGCGATGCTGGAGCATGTTGCATTAAGGAATTTGTTCCTAGGAGGGGGAGAGCAATAAGGGGCCAGAAAAGTTGAGTTGAGCCTTAAAGGATGAGCCTTAAAGGCAGAGAAGTGTAGAGAAGAAACTCCAGGCAGAGGAACTGGCTTGAGCAAAGACAGGTTGGGAGACTCCATCCCATAGGTATTTACAATGAATAATCCCAATAACAGTGACAGCTAACACTGATCAAATGCTCACTCTGCACCAGGAATGGTGTGAAGCACTTTGCTGTCTATCATCTCCAGGAGCTGGACATTATCATTATTTCCATTTTACAGAAGAGGGATGAAGTGACTCATCCAAGATCACAGCTTGAAAACAGCAGAGCCAGCTTTTGGGAGTCTGCCTGATTTCAAAGTTCCTGATGGTTTAGTATCTGTTCCTTGTCAACAGAGAAACCAGGCAATTTAAAAAGACCTCTGCCCTCATGGTGGAGAGGGAGTTCCTCTAAAATGTCCTGGCCTGTTCCTGCCAGAACCCACCCTGTCCCACCCAAGTGATTGCCTGCAAGAGGAACCAGTCAAAATTGGTGGAAGATAATCGTGAAGCTGACTACCTAATAAAGATAAAGCTCTCCAATAAACCTACAATCCTAAGGTAATGGATTTGATTTTTAAAAGGCAGATAAAAGTCCCAATGGGTGACAGACCTTTCCCATCAACTGCTCACACAGAATCACTGTGGAGGAGGCATTTTCTACAGGTGGGACAGCTGGATGCCCAGACTGGCATTATGAAATGGCCACTATTGTGTAAAGCCAGCTCCTCTCTCCGGAGCTTCCTCTCTCCTGTCAAGAGATCCTTTGTCAGAGAAGGATGACAATGGCAAGGAATAGACTTTGGGATAAGCCACTGGAGGGTGAATGGAAAGGATGGGTTTGAGAGCTCACTGATGATTGGTGCTGGAGCTGCATAGGCGGAGTCTTCCAAGAGCTTTCTGCTGATTGGTGGGGTTGGTAGGGTCCACCTCTCCATTCATCCTGCCATCCTCATCATGATCATCTTCACCAACATCAAATAACACATACAGTGCATTTATTAGGTATGCATCTGGGAAATGTGCTAAGCATTTCACAACCACTGTACAAGGCCGGTAATATTAACATCTCCATAATCATTTCCCACCCTCAGATGGGAAATCAAAGTCTTGAGAATGTGAAAGAATTTCTTGTGGATCACACAGCCACAAAGGACCAAAGCAGAGATTCAAATCCACATCTGTCTGAGGTCAGACAATTCAATGCTTAACCATTGTTTTGCATTTAGTAGTTAGATTGAGAAAAACATCTTAGATGGATTTCACAAGAAAAGAAATCCTGAGATAGGGATTTGGGTGAACATGACATATTGAGAAAGGAGAAGGGGAGTGAGATTCAGGGTAGGGCTGGGAGAGAAACCTAAGACAAGATGTAGTTTGAACTAGAGTCAAGCCTCAGCCTAACTCCAGGGGGAGCCCTAGATAGTGACGTCCACCATGTGCAGATCAGTCCTACCTAGAGGCAAGTGAGCAGGTCTTTCGTACCCCGTGTCAGCTAGTCCCTGGCTGTGGGCTGCCCTTCCCCCACCAGTGGACGTAACCCTCTGGAGGGAGGCATCCATGAGACATTTGCAGCTAACACTCCCATCAACCTGGGAAAGAAGATCCAGGATCTGACCAGCACTGCTGCAGAAGAACAGATTGACAATCTGTGCTCTGTTCCTATCTCACCAAGTGCCACTGAGTGAGGCCGCCCTTGTCCCCTCTGGACCACGGTTTCCCCAGGCATGGACTGAATGTCCTCCAAGACCTGGCCTAGCTCTGACAAGCTCTGACTGTGCGATGTAGCAACACAGACACGGACAGCCGAGCCAGTGATCTCAGTTTCTATAACCTGGGAGGGAAGAGAGACAAAGGGGGCCCCACTGGTGGCTCCAACAGTGTGAGGCAAGGTGTCTGACAGCTTCTCCCACTGAATCCCTTTATCTCACTTCTGGCTGTGTTATTTTAAAACTAACGAGCGCAGACCTCAGGAGCTCACCGCCCGCCATGGAGATTTGTGGCTTGTCTGGTCTGTCCTCTCTGCAGATTTCAGTGGCGACTCACTCTCTCCTTGTTAGGAATTTTTCCCCAAACCTCAGCTGCTGATACAAGCATGTGTCTGCAGGAGCACAAAGTCCTAACTGAGCCATCCTCTCGGAAGCCCCCTGTTTGCAGTTCTAGCTGACAGTGGGTGACTCTGCAAGGGAGGGAGAGACAGATTCATCCCAGGGCTATGAAGAAGGAGAAGCCGGAACACTGTAGGGAACAGAGAAGGGCAATTTCTAGGTGTAGTTGTAGTCACTCGGCTTCGTGGTGGGAAGCCAGGGCCCTAGTATAGGAGGATCTCCTGGGAGCCTCAAGGGCATGTCAACCTCCGGCCCCTCCCCTTCCCAGAAGCCCTTGCCACTGCAGTTTGGGAAAAGACCATCAGAATCAGCAGTGAGTGGGTCCCCAGAGGCAGGTTTTTCAAGTGAAGCTGGAGACTAGTGTGGTCTGTCCCTGGGAATTGTGGCTGATATTTAAAGTGCCACCATGTGCCAGATATCTAAGCTTTGCATGCATCATATCAATTCATCCTCACAACAGCCCTGTGAGAGCAATAGGACTTGCCCAAGGTCACCCAGCCGGTAAGTGGCCAGCAGAGTCTGCTGCGTGGATCTAATCACTATGCTCTAGTAACCTTCCTTGAATGGTAACTCAGCCCCCTCTGTGCAGCTTGCCTTGCTTCCTCCTGGAAAATGTGCCTTCTCCCTGCTCAGGACATATCCTTTCTCAGGCCACTTTCACCCCCGTTTGAAAGTTTCTAATGTACCTGCTGCATCTCTTCCTCCCGACTGTGCACTTGAGCGAGTGACTCACATCTGTGTCATCTTGAAGAGGCCTTCCACCAGGAAGGTGATGCTTGGCAGGGGAATGACTGAATGTGTAACTGAGGAGTAAATGGATGCACAAACAATAAATAAATCACCACGTCTAAATAAATGCCTTGGACCCGTCAGCCACTTTATGAGTATATTTTAAGAGCCAGTCTGCTAGGCTAGGACCTCTGTCTTGAGCCATCTCGTTATCCCAAAACATCACAGGTTATGCCATCAGAGCTCACCTCCTTCTCCAGCTTTCCTTGTCAACTTCCATCTGACTCCCAGAAAATCCATCTCCTGGCTTTACATACTGCGTAATGCTAACATCTGTCAAACATATTTCCTCGGCTCTGATTTCTTCTCTGAATTCCATACCTACCATGTCCCTGTGAATGTCTGATTGGCATCTCAACACTGAGATGCCCAAAACTGAGCTCCAGAGGACCCTTCCAAAACACCCTTCTGTGCCTGCAGTTCTCCCCAGCTCAGTAATTGATAGCAATATCCTTCCAATTGCTCAGACCAAAAGCCATGGAAATCATCCTTGATCTTTTTCCCTCCATAGCAAATCCATACAAAAAAAAAAAAAGCAAACCCAAAAATAAAATTCTGTTGATTGCACCCACAATATATGTCCAGAATCTGATCACTTCTCACCACTACTACTGCAGCCAAAGACACTGGCTCCAGCCACCCTCTTCTCTCATGTAGGTCAGGCAGTCACTTGTCACTGGTCTTCCTGCATCTACTCCAGCACCCTTGCCATATCTGCTCAGCAAGATTCGAGAGAGATCCTTGAAAACCTCCCCAGCTGGAAGGAGAGATGTTGTCCTGCCCTTGGTGACACAGCTCGGCAGGATCAGGGCTTGAATCCATGTCAGTAGGACTCTGGGCCCTGTGCATTTTCCCAGCACCACCTAATTACCTGTCATGCAACCTGTTCAAGTGGAAATCATGATATTTTGGAATTCAGCCCACTCCCAAGTTGGGGGAAGCCTGCACTTCAGATGGCCAACAAGCCAATCAAATCCTCTTCTCAGCAGTTTGGCACACAATAGGCCAGCCTGTGGAGTGTGGAGGAAGAAGTGACTGGATAGATTTGGGGTTGATTGGAGGGCAGGGGATAGATGTGTTCTGTGATGAGAGTTCAAAACCCGGACAGGTTGGGAGCCTGACCTGCCTGGCTGAGCTGAATTTTCTCCATACGCTTCTTTTGTCCTTTGACCTGAACTTGAGAATTGGACAATTCTTCACATACCAGAGTGTTTACAGCACACGCACACACACACACACACACACACACATGCTCACATATTCGCCCTCCACCATGGGAACTGAACTGCACCATTCCCATCAGGAGCCTGAGGAAAGCATGATAGAAGGCTGCGTCTGTGTGTGCAGCTCAGCCTTCTGGGTCAAGTCCAAATCCTTTGTAGCATCCACAGTCTGGGCATTCTGAGTGGTTTGTTGAACATGATTAGAGATGCAGATGCTCAGGCCCTCACTCAGACCTGCTGAATCAACATGTGCAGTCTAACAAGATCCCCAGGTGACTCAGGTGAAGCTTAAGGCTTGGAAAACACCTGCTCACGTGGGCCTAAAAGATCCGGCCCCTGCCTTTCCTCCTGGTGTCAACTCTCACCTACCTTCCTCCACCCCAACTGCATGTTCTAACTTACCACATCTTCTGCAGTCACGTGAAGGGTCACTGCTAGGTCCTGGTCCTGAGCCTCTGCTATTGCTTTTTTCCAATTCCCATTCATCTTTTAGCCTTCCCCAGCCATTGGCCAACTTTCCCCAGACTGAGTAAGGTGCTATTTCTGTCAGAGAACTGTATTCTGCATTGTAACTCCAAGTTTAGGAATCTTTCTCGCCTTCCACGGTAAGAACCTCTAGAGAGAAGAGACCACACACATCTTGGTTACTTTGGGATCCTTGAATTCCCGTACTAAGTAGGTATTCAGTAAACAACTGTTGAATAATGGATGACATAATGAAGGAAAAGCCAGCCTCACAAAACTTCTGATTTTTCATTCAGTTTCTACTAAAACAAGCATTACTGCCCCCGCATCCAAATGACATCTCCCACGGCAGCTCTGTGGAATCCCCAGCATCCCCTTAAGCTCTGATTCCTTTTCCAGCTGCAATGGCAAAGCTCAAAGAGTCTCAGCTCCTGCAGATTACCCCAAACCAGGCTTCATTAACTAGTTAACCTTGAAAAGGACTTGGCACGTCAAAACTGCAGGCCAGGATATTGACACAGCTCAGACTGAAGTACCAGAAGCCAAGGCACAAATTGGCCAAATCCATCTCATTCCCAGGCTAGGTCAGACCCATGATGAGTCTTGGGCTTTCTGATAGGCTCATAAGAATCTAAGCCTTCAATCTCTATTGAATTGGGCTGATTGTGGGTATTTGACAAACAGGATGGATCATTCACAGCCTAGGATGCAAGTGAAGAATCTGAGCCCTGGATGGAAGCAGATCCCTTCGCATCTCCACCTGTCAGTGCCTTCAGCTGTACAAAGGAGGCAGGCTCCACACTGCATACCCCGAAGAGGGTTGTGGGCACCAATTGAGGTGCTGGGTTTGAAAGTGTTCTACACACAGGATAGAGGCAGTGTCAGGGATGTTCCTAATTTAATGGTCAAATACCATTTGGATTTCTGGAATATAAGATTCAGGTCAAACTTTGAAATACAAATCCTCTGCAAACACTTATACCCAGTCTCTGTCTTACAGCAAGATCACCAAGATCACCTGTGTCCCCACTTAGCCCTTCCTTATAAAATTTTCCAAGTGTTTTGCAGATTCCTCTCCTTTTCTCTGAGTTGATTATTATAAACAGCCAGGGCATCTGGTGTTCTTACCACTTCATATCTCAGAGTCTCAGTTTCTCCATCACAGTAGGGATGATAATACCTGCTCACATGTTTCTTTGGAAGCCTCAGTAAGAGGATGAGTGAGAAGTGCTCAGCCCAGTGTCTGGCATGCAGGGGATGCTTGAGAAATGTCAGCTGCCATTATGGTCAAGAGGAAAGAGCGATGGACTAAGAGTCAAAAGGCCTCAACTCCAGCCAGAGCTATGCTGTGAGTCACTGTTTGCCTTGGGCAAATCCCTTTACCCCTTCCTCACTCTGCACAGAAGTGGACTGGATCTGGGGTCTCTTCCTATTCCAAAATCATTTTTCTCTGATTCCCAAAATGGTGTTTAACTCAATCTAGTGCTTGGGGCAAGAGAATCTGCACCCAACCCTAGGCCAAATGAGCACTTTGTTGGGAGCAGCTAGCAGATCAGCTCCTCCGCGAGAAGAAGCTTTGATGTGGAAGCAGGGAAGCGGCTGGGGAACCAGGCATCTTGGAGAGTTTTGCAGAAAGTTCAGCCCTCACTCTTATCAGAGGCTCTGAATCTGCTGGTTGCCATGGCTACGGAGAGCAGCATCTAAGATCCAGGTTGCTGATTAGCAGGAACAGGGCGGGAAGGCCTTGAGGAATCCAGCACTCGTGGCTCCCCCCTCCCTCTGTGAAGTGGAGTGTGCCGGCCCTTGACTCCACTGTTTTAGCTGTCTCCTGAAGAGCTCAGCTTCTTTTAAGCATTTTTCTAATGCAACATTCAAGAAAAACAAGGCAGCTGCAGGTACCTCTTATCAAAGATGGAACACAGAATTTTTCTCAAGGCCCTACAAGGATGCAAAGCAGGAGGCAGGGAAGAATGAAGGCTGTGGCTGTGGAGAGGTGAGGGCCCTGGCTGAGGACAGATTCCACAGAAGAGCCGAGTGGCCTCGGGCTGGTCCTCCTCTCAGTCCTCTGCTTCTTTATTTGAATCTTCACCTGTGAATTACTGATCCCACATGGGATCAGTCATCAGAATTCATTTGTTCATCTTCCCATTCATTCATTCATTTGTTCATTCATTCAACAGATATTCAGTGAACAAAAAGCTACACTATTGTCAGGCACTGTGTCACCTCTGAGGACTCAGAGTGAGAAAAGACTGTTTCTCCCTCTCGTGAAACTTGTGGTCTAGTCCAGAAGGCAATTGATTGGTGATTTCAAAACTGTCATTTCAAATAGGAACAAATGCTATGAGAAAGACAGCAGGTTACTGCAACTCCCTTTCATCACGGGTGATGAGGAAAACAAGATAAAATAAGAGAGTCAGGGAGGGACTCTCGAGAAAGTGACATGTGAATAAAGAAAAAGCTGATCATGCAAACAGCTGAAGGAAAAGTGTGCATGAGCAGGAACAGCAAGAACAAAGGCCCTGAGGCAGGAAAATGTTTCATCTTTTTGAGGAACAACAAAGAGGCCATGTGGCCAGAACAGCATGAGGGACAGAAGAGGAATATTAGCATTAGAAGCAGAGTAGAGACTGGAATTGGCTGCTAGATCATGCAGAATCCTTTAGTCCTGGCAATAGGACCAATTTGGATTTTGTTCTTGATCCAATAGAAGGATGAAGTACCTGTGATATTTTTTTAAGCTGCAAATTTCTAGATGTTCTCCTTTATATCTAGGATGGGACCTAGGAATTTGTATTTTTCTAAGTTCCTTCGAGGCCTCTGATCAGAGCCAGCCTTGGAAAACCTGGGACCCGCATGTTCTCTGTGTCTCTTTTAAAACAAAAAAAGCCAAGAAACAAAGTGTTGGAACACTTTGAAAAAAAGACTATAAATGTTATGTTATGGAGAATTCCCTGCCTCTCATCCCAGCACTTCCTATCTGCCTGGTAGAATTAGTTGTATTTCTCTTTGTTTTAGTCCAAAATCCCAAATACCAAAACCCCAAGAAGGTGAAAACAGTACTACTGGAGAAAAAGAAAAATGCAAATTTCCGCAACCCTATTGTATCTTTCCTCACCATTTTGTGGTATTTCTCTGTCTTTGATTCTGACCCCCACTGCTGCCAGTGATAAATGAGGCACTGTCTTCACCCTAATTCTGGTGCCCCAGTGATCTGGCAGTAGCATCCATCAGCTTCTGCCACACTTTAGATAACCCATGCCTCTGCTCTCTATGTTAGACACCTCACTGAGGCCGTCTACCTCAAGCCAACACTACTCACCATGTATTTGTTACCTGTCAAATGCCATGTATCATCTCTCAGTTTTTGCCTGTCATGGGATTGCTTCTGATATACCATTGTATCTTGTTTCCTATAATGCCCCTGAGAGTTCAAAACTCCATTCTTGGGTATCTTCTTCTTGACATAATGATAATATATGACTTTCAACATGGTCACAAAAGGCAGCTTCTGCCTTGCTTTCTTAGGTTGCTCATTCTGGGAGAAGCCAGACACCATGTTGTGAGGACACTCAAACAGCCCTATGGAGAACTGAGACCTCCTGCCAACAGCCAGTACCAGCTGGCCAGTCATATGAGAGAGCCACAGTGGAGTGGAATGTCTTATGTGTCAAGGAATTGCTAGAAATACATACATTGATTTTTTTTAAGTTGATCACTTTTCTGAAAGAAATGTGAGGTAGAATAAAGACACTGATTGAGCAGTCTGAGTAGACAGAGGCATTGGCTGGGTTAATTACTCTCTATGGGCTTCCATTCCTACCAACTGTAACATGAAGGGATTAGTCCAAAACATTTCAAAAGGCCTTTCTAACTTTTCAAAATAAATATTTCCTTTGGCCAATCCATTAGTGCCTTTATTGATTCATTGAACAAATATCGCGGAGTGTTTACCAAGCAGAAGGTTCTTGGGCAGTAAGAGATGTTATACTCTCAGGAAGTCCAAGTGTGAAAGAAGACAATTAAATGATAACAACATATATTATTAAGACCTGTTGTCAAGGAAGCAAAGGAACTATTGTATCTTAGAAAAGAGGTTAGATCTCCCTACGTCATTTCTTCCATCTTCTCAGTGGGGACTCCATCTTTCCAGTTGCTTGGGTTCAAAACCTTGAAGTCACCCTTGCCTCTTTCTGCTTTCATACTCTCTTACTCTTCCTACATTTCACCAGAAACAAATGAGGTTAGCACTACTTTCAAAATCTATTAGCATCCCACCACATCTCACCACCTTCCTGCTAGTACACTGATAGGAGCATGGACTATTATAATGTCTTCCTGTCTCTGACCTTTCCTCCCTTCAATCTAGTGTCCCTTGACCCCTAGAGTGATTCCTCAAAAATGTAAGCCAGACCCTATCACTCCTGTTTCAAAGCCTTCCCATCTCAGCTACAGAAAATCCAAAGGTCTTCCCATGACCTGCAAAGACCTGTTCTCTTATCTAACCTCCTCCACTCTAGCCCTTGTTCGCTCTTCCTTGTGGATGCTGAGGGTCTTTGGACATGCTATTTCTTTTGCCTGCAGCACACTTCCCACTTCCCATAGATACCTGTGCAGGGTTACATATTACTATGCAACAGATTATCCCAAATCCTTTTGACTGAAAACAATAGTGAACAGTTATTATATTTCTTAGTTTCTGTGAGTGGCTGAGCAGTTCTTATGGCCTCTCATGAAGTTGTAGCCAGATAGATGCCAGTCAGGGATGCAGGTTCATCTGAAGTCTTGGCTGGAGCTGGAGAATCCACTTCCAAGGTGTCTTACTCACATGGCTTGGAAATTGATGCTAAATGTTGACAGGAGGCCTTCTTCACCTGGGCTTCTCTATGAGACTACTTGAGTGTCCTCACAACGTGGTGGCTGACTTCCCCCAGAAATATCAATCTGAAAGTCATGTATTATCACTTCTACCACCACATTCTTTTCATTAAAAGTGAGCTACTATGTTCATCTAAGATTCAAGGGAAAAGAAATGAACTTACATCTTTTGATCTATTGATTTGATGGTAGTGTGTCAAAGAATCTGTGACCACATTTCTGAACCACCCAAACTTTATAGCTACTCCAAATTTTTCAAGTCTCTACTCCCTTGTTACTCCCCAGGAGGACCTTCCCTAATTATTGTAAACAAAGTAGCAGCAGCCCCTTCCATTCCCTAGCCCTATATCCTGCCTTATTCTAACCATAAAAGAGAATTTATTACCATTCAGCAAACCACATTTTCACTTGCTTATGTGTTTATTATCTGCTCCCCCATCTAGACATGAACTCAGTGATCACAGGATTTCTGTCTTCTTCACAGCATCCCCACACTTAAAACAGAGTGTGGACTCTCAGGAATTAGACTTAGGGAACCAGTTTAGCCTAGAATAGGTATGGGAAGAGGTAAGCCTTGCTGGAGGCTGGCAGAAATCACAAGCTTTGAGTTGTCTGAGAAGAGCCAGGCCAGAATTCCATACAGCTAGATGGACAGGTGCGAAGGCATGGTAATCAGACCCTCATGGTAGGAGATGTAGAGCAGGGAGCTATCTGGTGAAAAAATGAGGCTCAGTAGGTTGTAAGGGAGTTCTGGAAGCATGCACTTGGCAGAAAGGAAAGCTAGGATGTCCTAATTAGAATCTCCATCCCTCCTGGACTTGCAGTACCTCCCATCTCTGCCTCTAAAGATGCACTGATAACTGGCTGGCAGAGATGGACATGTTTAGCTGCCCTTCCTTCAGCATTGACTGAGCTTGGCTTAGGGTCCCTTGGGAGCAGAGGGCTTATCAGATGCCTTAATCCTGAGACCTAAAACTAATCTTCATGCTCTGATGCAGGAGTTTGGTGCATGAGAAATGCTAATGCCTTTGATCAATGCTTGACCTGGGGTCTGAAGGCAAGAAGAGCAGGTGCTCGTGGATAGTACCAAATACACCTGTGACTCTCAGAGTCCTGACTTTTCCTGGTTAGGAGCCAGGAATTTGAGTGACATTCTCTTCAAATGCTGAGTAACTAGGCCACTTCTCTTCCTTCTCAAAGACTGCAGTAAACAGGTGGGACTCATAAGTAACTCTCCAGTATTATTTGGAGCTCCTGTGTCAGTGGTAGAGAAAGGCACTTCAGGCCTTAATGGGAATTGCTTTCCCAAACAGGTAGCCCTATATTCATTAAGGACACCATACTGGAGATATGGTTCACAAGGAGGTCAAAACAAAGGAAACTGACATTTTGGAGGTCTTTCTCTTTGTGTACTTTGTCTCACATATTATCTCCACAACAGCTTGACAATACATGGACTGATATTATTCCCCTTTTTATAACTGAGGAAACTGTGACTCAGAGATGTTAAGTGGCTGGTCCCAGGTTCTACAGCTACTAAATGCTAAAGACAGTGTTTGAATCTGGGTATACGTGGTCTATACACAGGAAAGGAAAGAAATGGAATATAAATAGCAAAAAGGAGTTTACACTAATCCTACCATGCCCTGGCCTCCAATTTCATCTTGAGAAAGGAAGTGAAATGCTGGTTTCCAGCATCTCTCTATGATTTAGTCAGATTAAAATAGGATATGCTGCAATGACAAACAGATCTAAATCTGAGTGGTTTAACCTAATTAAGGTTTATTTCTCTCTTGTAAAGTCTGATGTGATTCAGGTACCTTTCTTTCATCAAGTAGGTTTACCTTCCAGAATATGTGCTCTCCAAAGTCACCATGACAGAGGAAGAGAAAGCTGGAGAAGGCATATGGATCTTGATTGCACTGACCTGGAAATAATATCTGTTCCTTCCCAGCCAGAGAATACTGGCCAAAGATAATGCCATGGCCTCAACCTAACCGGGGAAATTTGGAAATCTCAGGAGGTGTGTGCATATTTATGAGCATTAAGTGTTTCTCCATAACCTAACACTTCTGCCTCCTTACTTCTTCCCTTGTAGGGCAGAGCCCCAGAGCAGCCCTCTGGTTTCAGCTCAGGATGGACCATCAGAAAAACTGGGTCAGCATCTGGCCACAGAGGCCTTGGGCACCAACAGCTGGGAGAGACACAAGGCCTTTCGGGAGCTGTGTCTCACCAGAGCACGCAGGTAAGATCCAACAGGGAAGTCAAGGCTGAGGACATAGAAATGAAGTTCACTTCACTGGCCACTTCTCCTCTCTCTCTTTTACAAATTCTTCTTCCAGGCCTTTCAGGGTCAGTAAATATTTTCTATAGTGTTAAAAATAGTAAATATTTTAGGTTTGTGGGCCCAATGATTTTTTTTATTTTTTATTTATTTATTTATTTATTTATTTTGAGACAGAGTCTCACTCTGTCACCCAGGTTAGAAAACCATGCATCATAGCTCACAGAAACCTCAAACCCTTGGGTTCAAGGGATCCTCTTGCCTCAGCTTCCCAAGTAGCTGGGACTATAGGCGCCCACTACAATGCCCAGCTAGTTTTTTTCTATTTTTAGTAGAGATGGGGTCTGGTTCTTACTCAGGTTGGTATTGAACTCCTGAGCTCAAACAATCCACCTGACACGGCCTCTCAAACTTCTAGGATCACAGGTGTGAGCCACCAGGCCCAGCCAACTCAATAGTTAGTGTCTTGACTACTTAATTCTGTCATTGTAACATGAAAACAACCATAGACATTATGCAAAACAAGAAGGCATTGCTGTGCCCCAATAAAATTTCATACAAACACAAGGCAGGCTAGTCTTGGCCTATGGGCCATAGTTTGTTGACCCTGACCTTAAGTGACAGAGTTCTCTCTTGTTGCTTTTTTCACTCTGTCCCCCAGGCTGGAGTGCAGAGGTGTGATCATAGAACATGCCATGAGTTTGAGTTTGAGTTTGCAGCCTCAAACTTTTGGGCTTAAGTAATCCTTCTTTCTTCCTCAGCAGAGTAGCTAGGACTGCAAGTATGAGCCACCACGCTGCAAGTTCCACTCCATTTTCATAACTCTATGTACCACTTACTTCCAACTCATGATTTCAGCACAGAGTTCCAGATCTTCATATTTATTCCTTTCTGAGTACCTACTATGTCTTAGGCACCATGCTAGCATCTGTATACAACTGTCACTAGATATGTGTTTACTGAGTTCAGGGAGATAAAATAATATGCCCAAAATATGGTAGCCAACAAGTGGCAGGGTGAAGTTTTGAACTCCAGTCTCTCTGATCTTAAATCCTGTAATAAAACTTACTACATTATCCTATTGGTGATAATGAAAAAATTCATTGGCCATTGCCTTCTTTTGGCATATACTATATATATATGGTACAAAATTAAAATATATATATACACATATATATACACACATGCGTATGCATGCTTGTGTGTGTGTGTGTGTGTATATAAAGCTTGACACCTTCTTTGGCCTCTGGGAAAATCTGGTTCTAGGAGATGTGGTTACAGAACATGGGAGAAGTGGCTTAGGAAGCAGGAGTCACTTTCACAGGGACAGTCTGCCCTGCCACTTAGGCTATCATCTCGGCTGAAGATTTTAGCTAGGCCATGGATTTAGAAGAAAAATAGTTAAATTCTATCACCTTGGAGAAGTGAAGTTCAACTTCGATCTGGAGAGTTCTCTCTAGAAAAATAAAAAGAAAGGTGTTTCCATTAAGGAAGATGGAGAGAAAAGGGAAGAGAAAAGAAATTTCCCTATTTTAAAATCATTATCTCCTAGATGGCCAAAGAGAAATCTGTGGTACAAATCTGGACCCTACCACTTACTAATAGAGTGACCTTGAGCAAGTTCTTCCTTTCCAGGCCTCAGTATTCACAACTATAAAATGGGAATATTGAGATCTAATGCTCAAAGTCAGGGTGAGGACTAAATTAGATCAGGCATGTACAGATCCTGGCAGTGGACCTAGAATATAGACGTTCTCAAAAAATATTACAGTATCACAGAATCAGAAGAGAAGGCTCTGGGTGTGAAACTCTGAAGAAGGATGCTATATTTCCAACTTGATTACATGTGTCTGCAACTGGCACTCTGACATAAGGAAACTACAATAATGACAGTCATAACAGTGATAATAGAAATCATAATAATTATAATATAATAACAGAAGCCCCTTTTACTTGTGCCCTCTGTGTCAGACCAGGGCATATTACCAAAGTTGGGTCCTTTATTCCTGGCAACAAACTTAGGGCACAGATCTCATGTTTATTCCCGTCTTGCGAAGATGTAAAAGAGACTCAGAGAAGTCTCTGAGCTAAGCAGTAAGAGAGACAGACTTTAAATCTGGGTGTGCCTGTTCTGAGCCAGTGTTCCTTACTGCTGGTTATGTAACCTTTGCTTATGTAATCACCATTCACTTAATCACTGCATGTTCAGCCACTATATACATAACCATGAGCACCTGATCACTGCACAGTTAACCTCTGCATACTCCACCAATGCATCTTAAACCACTGCATTTTTAATCACTACAAACTTAACTTCTGCACATGTAACCACTGGGAATTCAGCCAGCGCATATTTAACTGCCACATTACTTATCACTGTCCTTGACCACTGTAAACATAACTGCAGTGTCCATCAGCATTGTGTGCTTGTCCCCTGCCCACATAACCAAGGTGTGCTGAACTCTCCTCTGCTCCCTCCAGCCGCTCTGTCATGGCACAACTAGGAGAGCAGGTGCAGGGGAAGGAAAGAGTAAAAGAAATGCAGACCTGCTGGGTTAAAGGCAGACTTCAAATCTATCCAGTTTCAAGAGAGTTCTCAGTTTGACCCTATTGCTTAAATCTGAGTCTAGGACTGTGGTTCTCAAACCCTGCTCCCCTGGGGCCTTGGGGTTCCAGAAGTTGGAGTAGTTGACTGAATGGGACCTTTCCTCCTTTTTTTAAGACACATTTTCAAAAAGTTTTTTTTTTTCCCCCTTGAGGTTTTTTATCCCTTCATTTGTTTTAACCCTCACGTTCCTGGCAGCTATTTCACTTGGAGGTGTTTGTAGGAAATGAGGTGATTTAACAAGTAGCTGAATGAATTCATTCATTCATCCATCACGTGGTCACTTAACAAATATTTATTAGGCTTTTGCTCCACGTCAAGTGCTTTTTCCAGGAAAAATGTGGAAATGGCCTGCCATGTTTATACAAACACCCATTGGTCTCCACCTAAGTGCAGTTAAGTAGAGAAGTACTTAATGCCTATTACATTTATTTAATATTTGTAGCCTGCTAAAAGTGACTCTTTTGAAACATTATAGATACAGACTTCTTATTTATTAGAGATATAGAGACCTCAACATATGTTCTAACCACTTTGCCATTCTTTCTATTAATCATAATGACCCAGATACTTAAAATGGAATTAAACATGGCAGAATTTCGCGATGTTCTGTAAAGACTGGGTAATTTCCAGATGATTGGCCACACGGACAAGTTCAAGAAGGTAGCTGGTTATGTGGGAAAGTTCGCACAGGCCTGAGTTCAAATCCTGGCTTGGCAACTTTCTAATTGTGTGGCCATCAGTAAGTTAACCTTCCTAAGCCTCAGTTTTTTCACCCATAAAATGAAACAATAAAAATTAAACCACTCTCAAAGTGTTTTGTGAGTATCATAATATGTAAAACACTTGGCACATATAAGTACATAAATGCTACTTGTGTTGCTACTAAAATGATCACAATAATATTATTATTAATATATTTTGCCAGTGAGGTTCAATTGAGTTGGCATGCTTCAATTCCAAGGCAGTTTTTTATCCAAAACCATCTCTCTTTGCCATGGGATAGTGTTTTTAAAAATCCCTGCAGCCTGCCCCAATTATAAAAAGAGATAACTTGACTTCATTTAACTGCAGCCTGAGCATTTGAATTTAATTGAACAGGAAATAATTATTCTTGAAGAGCAGAGGTTTTTGAGGTTCTTTGAAGCAATGTAAGATATGTATCTCGTTACATTAGACCTTGGCAAATATACTTTTAATAATCAGCTGCTATTTAACATACCTTCCGATGCCTATTAAATTTCCAGCACGAACTACAGACACGTGTATTGGGAAGGGAGAGGGAAGAACTTCCTATTAATTATTTAAAAAGTGATTTATTTACCAAGGTGAGCCATTTGCAAATTCAATAATAAATCTATTAAGGAGTAGTTAACCTCTATAACTCTGTTTTAAATAATCAATGGGTGTTTGGGTAACATACAGCATCTGTCTCATTAGGTCGGCATTAAGCCCTTATTTGAGGCATTTAATCTTGAAGTGTGACCGAATCAGCCATGAGGTGGTAATTAGACATTAGCTATGAGTCCTTGATTCTTCAAGGAACTGGGTCCTTCCCCAGCTATGCCACCACCAGTTGGGGGTTGGGGAACCCTGGGTTCTCTAATGCCCAACTCTTCGTTCCTTGCAGTGCCTCCCGGGACAAAGAATTGACACCACCTCCTTCCTCCAGGGGGAAGAAGAAAAAGAAGAAATCCACTCGGAAGAAGAGAAGGAGGTGAGTGCCCAAAGGGGGAGGTAAACCTTAAAGATGGGTTTTGAAGTCAGACAGTGACCTCCTCTTGGGTTCAAATCCCCTCTCTGCCACTTGACTAGCCGTGTGACTTCAGGCAAGTCACTTTACCTCTTTGTGCCTGTTTTCACATCAACAAAATGGGGATAACATCTATATCTTAAGAATATGTGAAAATTAGATGAGAAATAGATCTGAAAGCAGCTATCACAGTATCTGGTGATTAATTAAATGATTAATTAATTAATCATTAATTAAATGATTAATTAACAGGAAGCATAGTCTTTAGCATGAATACTGAATTATTTTAGAGAACTAACACAGTGCCAAGGGCTATTGACATGCTGTGATCTCCATTATCTCTTTTACTTCTGACCACCAGGCAGGCATTATTATCCTCATTTCAGAAATAAGAAAAGAAAGGCTTTGAGAGAGGAAACCCCCCCAATCCAAGATAAATCCCCCAGTTAATAAATTTTATATTTTTCTGTCTGCAATTGACTCTTTCCTACCTATGCATTTTTTCTATGTACAATTCCTTTTAAAATATTTTTTTTTTGAGACAGAGTCTCACTATGTTGCCCTTGTGAAGTGCCATGACATCACAGCTCAAACTCTTGGGCTTAAGTGATTCTCTTGCCTCTGCCTCCCAAGTAGCTGGGACTACAGGTGCCCGCCACAACGCCTGGCTATTTTTTTGCTTGTAGTTGTCATTGTTGTTTGACAGGTCCAGGCTGGGTTCAAGCACTGCAGCTCCAGTGTATGTGGCTGGCACCCTAGCTGCTGAGCTAAAGGCACTAAGCCCCTTTTAAAATATTTTATATTTTAAAACATTTCTGGGCCAGGCACAGTGGCTCACACCTATAATTCTAGCACTCTGGGAGGCCAAGACAAGTGGATTGCCTGAGCTCAGGAGTTTGAGACCAGACTGAGCTAGAGTGAGACCCCATCTCTAAAAAGTAGTTGGGTGTTGTGGTGGACACCTGCAGTCCCAGCTACTTGGGCGGCTGAGGCAAGAGGATCATGTGAGCCCGAGAGTTTGAGGTTGCTGTAGCATCACAGCACTCCACCAAGAGCAATAAAGTGAGACTCTGTCTCAAAAAAAAAAAAAAAAAAAAAAAAAGATTTTCATACTTGCTTGCAGATTGCCACTAACTAAATTAAAAGCATGCCTAACGTGCCAGCCCCAGAGAAGTGGGCTTGACCCTTAGGGCTGCAGGCTGAAAACCTTACCAAACCTCTGAGGCAGTATTTATAGAAGCCCGCAGGGGGCAATAGAGAGCAGTACCTGATGACTCAAGGTTTTCCGGAATCTTGTTTAACAGATACCGGTTAACCTCATTATAAAAGGACAGGCTCAAGGGGGACCCAGAAAGAAATGTGAATGGAGACTGACTTCTAGTCATTATAGGGTAGGAGATAAAAGCGGCTTGGATTCCTGATTTGAGGGGTGAGCCAGAGGAAACTTCAAAGAAGAAAACTGCAGGCATCAGGATTCACTAACCAATTCATTAATTCATTTGATAAATCTCCACTGAACACAGATTTGGGGTCAAATATTATGATTTTTTAATAGCTCCTCAGACATTTTCTCTGCACACATGTTTTGACCTGCAAAGTGTTTTTTGTCTTTTAATTGACAATCAACATTTACAAATTAGGAGATTTCATATGTAAGTATGGATTTCTAGAAGCTTCTATTGAAAGACAGATGCTCTAGAAATCCAGGTCTGCATTCCCACACAGGACCTTGGGATTACCTGAGAAGGAGCCACCCCCTCTAGTCAGGCGCTCTCTGGTTTACCACTGTCTGCACCATTCCCTACTGTATTTCACCCGGCCTGTATCATTTATGTTATCTGTCAGGGGTCTGTTGGCATTGAGTTTGCAACCTCTGATGTGTTTCAACCCTGGTCTTTTGTTAGTGAGGAAATAAGAGACCTAGAGTTGAGGGGTGATGTGTCCAAGGTGACTCTGTGAGTTGGTGGTAGAACTGAGATGGCATCTTGGATCACCCAAGCCCCAGTCTTGATGCATCATCAAAGGACTTAGGGTAGCTCTGTTTCTCAGGTGACCCTTTGATGGCACCACCCCCACTACAGCCTGATTAGATCTCCTCCAGAGCTTAGTGCCAGCCCCAGAGAAGTGGGGGGCAGAGGAAAGACCCACAGACTATAAGAAATGGGGTGCAGTTTACAGGCAGAGCAGCAGTCAGAAAGAAGCCTTTGCAGCCACTTGAGAGGACAGCTATGGGGTGACGTGCAGATTGAAAGCAAAACTTCTGGGACCAAAGAAGTCTCCATTTGAATTCCAGCTCATCCACTTCCTAGCTGCATCTTTAGGCAGGTTACTTCACCTCCCTGAATCTCACTTTCTTTGTCTGAAAAGGGAGAGTAGCAATTATATTTACCTAAGAAGTGTGTGGAAGGATTAAATGAGATAAAGTTTGTAAACACAAGGTAATGGTTAAAACAAATGCAAGCTAGTATCAGTGTTATGTATTTGTAAGAGTTTAGACCCTATGTAGGGGCTGGGAAGGGTCCCTTTGAAACCAATCCTGGCCTTTAAGAGTCTCCCTCTGAAGCATGCCTCCCCTCTCCTGGCAGGTCCCCATCCTATAGCCCATCACCTGTCAAGAAAAAGAAGAAGAAAAGTTCCAAGAAACACAAGCGACACAGGTATTGTCTTTCCTTCCCTACAAATAGAGCCAAGTGGAGGGAGGCGGGGGATGGCACCCCAAACATCATTTGGAAGTATAACATACCCTGTTTATGACACTTGTATGTATGTCTTATTATGTAGTTGCAACTTGTCTAAGTTGGGAGAACCAGAGGTCCATTAATGCTAACTCAGATTAGAATAAATCAGGAGTGTCTCAGGATCCAGCCAGGCCAGGGCCAGGTGCTAGAACAAGAAGAGGAGAGTAGATAAAACCTAAGGAGATCCCTCAGTCCCCTTAGTTTCCCAGTCCATGGGTTGGGACACGGCTGCCCCCTGCCCGTCTTTCCATGTTGTAGGCCGAGCTGCAAGGAGACTCTGAATCTCCCTGTCTTGTTCCTTATTCCAAATTCCCAAGAAAAGACCTCTCTGGTTGGTCCAGTTGCATCGTGGAGGTTGAGGCCATGTTACAAACATGACTGTGTTGGAATTTCCTACCCTAGTGGATGGGGAGGCAGGGACAATAGATAAAAGGCGTTATGAACTGGACACATGTTCCTGAAGTGTCCACTATGCACCCACACATGAACACACACAAACACTTACACACACATGTGAGTTTATGGCAGGAAACAAACCAAAAAAAAGAGTGGGAGGATATATAAACCAGAAGGCTCAGATTTGTGGTTCATGGGCCAAGCCAACATTTTACAATTGGAAGATTTTGCAATAGAAAAATTCAGCGGTCCCGTCCCCCTGTGAAGTCAGAGGCCTGTCTTCATTAGGCCCGTTTTCCCACACACAGCCTTCAGCTGCAGCGGAGGGGCTGCTGTGCATTAGGACAGAGTGGGCGCTTCATTTACACCCATTTACACCCATTTACAAAGCCTGGTCAGCCCCTGGAGGCAGGGAGTTTGAAGCTCCCTGTATAAGTTATTCACTGCAGTTGGCTGTGGGAGAGAGTGGTTTATATTTTATTTTTCCTTATTTATATTTTCTAATTTTCCTACATCAATTGTGGATTACTTGTGCAATTAACAACAGAACCAAAGGTACGTGGTCATTTGGGTTTTCCCTTGCATCTTGAGCCTAGTTCAAAGTTGCTCCAATGTTGAGGCGGAGGTGGGGGGTGAGGGGTGCAGTGGGGGGGTGAGGCCCTGTGGGGAGTGGCTCATGCCTGTAATCCCTGCCCTTTGGGAGGCCAAAGTGGGGAGATAACTTAGACCAGGAGTTCAATGCCAACCTGGGCAACACAGTAAGACTCCTTCTCTACAAAAAAAAAATTTTTAATTAGCTAAGCATAATGATACATACCTATAGTCCTAGCTACTCAGGAGGCTGAGATGAGAGGATAGCTTAAACCCAGGAGTCGAAGGTTACAGTGAGCCATGATTGACACCACTGAACTCCAGCCTGGGCGTCAGAGCAAGACCTTACATCTTATAAAAATATTAAATGCAAAATATATAAACAAAGTTGCTCCATCCAGTGTGACTTTTCCCAGTTCGTGGGTTTGGCCACATCTCAGCTCTTATTGCTGGAATAATCTAAGACTCCTGCCTAGACTTCCCAATGGATGCTGAGTTTATGTTCAGTTCAAAACATGAGCAAACCAATTAGTAAAATATTGTTAATCTGGTGTTGGAAATCCTTCCCTGCATAGAGTTGTTTGTAGAGGCAATACCCCCCCCCCCCCCATGAACTCTATCTAGACTGCCACTTTGTCACCTTCCTCTACTGGGAGAAGACGAACTTTCCCATATTTGAATCTTTTTTTATTATTATTATTAAATCATAGCTGTGTACATTAATGCAATCATGGGCACCATACACTGGTTTTATAGACCATTTGACACATTTTCATCACACGGGTTAACATAGCCTTCCTGGCATTTTCTGAATCTTGGGAGCCAACTGGCTTCTCCTTCAAGGATTTCTTCTCATGAGAAAGAGTCTGTGCCTGAAATTACACACAGGTATTTTTTTCTGCCAGCTACGGTCAGCCCAAGACTTGGGGCTTTGTCAGAGCTGGGGATACTAAGAGGGAGATTCTGTTCAGGGTCCTTCCCACACCCTGGCCTCCTGAGCACCACCCTACTCCTGGCCCAGCCTCTCCAAGTTGTTGAAATGCTTGTTTTTGAAGGTGAGAGCTAGTGGTAGGGGAAGCATTGAGATTCTTTTTTTTTTTTCTTTTTATTTACCTCCTCAATTAACGAGGCTTCAGAGTTGGGGTTTTTTTTGTTGTTTTTTGGTGGGGTGGTTTTTTTTTTGAGAAAGAGTCTCAATATGTCACCTTCAGTAGAGTACCATGGTGTCACACCTTACAGCAACCTCTAACTCTTGGACTTAAGTTCTGACTTAACCTCTGACTCTTGCCTCAGCCTCTGGAGTAGCTGGGACTATAGGCGCCTGCCACAATGCCCAGCTAAAAGGATCCTCAGCCTCCCAGACTGCTAGGATTACAGGCATGAACCACCGAGCCCATCTTCAGAGTTTAAAAGAAAAAAAAAAATACTCATAGCCAGGCATTGTGGTGGGCGTCTATAGTCCCAGCAACTTGGGAGGCTGAGGCAAGAGGATCACTTGAGCCCAAATTTGAGATTACTGTGAGCTATGTCACAGCATTCTACTGAGTGACAAAGTGAGACTCTGTTTCAAAAATAAAAATAAATAAAATAAAAAAATATATATATATTCATTTTTCACATCTATTTACTGAACACTCATTATGTTATCACAAATAAGGATTGTGAGTCCCAGTAACACAATAGTGACTGAAACCCAACCCCTGCCCTTGAACTGCGTACAGTCTAGTGGGGGAAATGGGTAATTACAATATAGAAAGGTCTGTACTCTTAATAATGATAAGCTCTGAAGCTTAGGCAGAGCTTGGGGGAGCAGAGAGGAGGCATCTGACCAGCCTGAGGGGCTCAGTAAATGCTACAAAGAGAAGATGACATCTGAACAGGAGCCTAAACTGTGTGACCCTGGGCAACTTAACCAACTTCTGATCGTCAGTGTCTTTGTCTGTAAAATAGTTGTTGGTAGTACTCTACGGGGTTGGGGTAGACTGAATGAGAGCTCCATGTTTAGAAGTTGGTTATCATGTGACGATGACAAGGAGAAGGAAGGGGAGGAAAATCCGAAAGTAGGGAGGGAGAAGATGATAGGGAGATTGAGAGAAGGGGAAAGGCAGAGGGAGGACTCTCATATCCCCCTCAGGCCACCTCATCCAGGACAAACTGACAATTTGAGGGGAGGATTGAAGCCTACCTTGGTAGGCTTTGATCTGGAAATTCAGAATGCAAATCAACATCTGCAGGATGCTCTTCATATTCTTTGAAATCTAAGCAAGGAGGAGGAGGTGTCCTGGCGCCATGTAGCAGGATCTCAAGCACACTGATAAGTTCATCCCAGGGAAAGAAACTTCAAACTCACCTGTATTTATATTTCCTTCCTTGCCTTCCTCTCTCCTTTTTTCTCCTTCTCCCCTTCTCTCCTTCCTGTCCACTTTCCCTCTCTTTCCCTCTCCCCTCTCTCTTTCCTTTCTTCTTCTTCTTCTTTTTTTTTTTTTTCTTTAATCAGGTCGTTCTCCAAGAAGAGAAGGCACAGGTAAGACTCTTGCTGCCTCTGGCCACCTGTTTAGCCTCCTGCCCTCCCTGCTGGCTTTGGGCAGCTTCTAGATCCACTCTCAGTCTCCATCACTGTGTTCTCAAGCATGCCCCCTCCAAATTCCCAGGTTCCAGTTTCCTCCAAAATGAAGGCCTGGGCTGATTTCCCTGAACATTCCAAGCCAGCCAGATTTTGCCTTCCAACAGGCTGGATGATTGCTCCAGAACTAACCCCTACTAATGCCTTCCCACCCCTAGAATGTCTTGTTCCCCCCACCAGACTCTGTTAGCTTTACCACTGGTTAGAATCATGAATTGGGGCATATAGGTGACCGTCAGCCCCGTCCCCATTTAAACCTTCCCCAAACTGGCTAAGGAAAGAGAAGCCAAGTGCTGGTATACTGGAAACATTGTGTGAGCACAAATAGAACTATCACCTAGGGGTGCTCACTCTGCACGGGGTCCTGAGCAAGCCCCTTCCACGTGTGCATGCCATATCACAACCTTGTGTACTGGATATGTTTATTGCTCCCATCTTACAGGTGAGGAAACTGAAACTAAGATAGGAGATGTAACAGGAATGTCCACAGACAGAGCCAGAAGGTAGCAGAGCCAAAATTCTAACCTAAATCTGTCAAGCAGAGGATTAGGACAGGTGACAGTGGCTTCTTAAATCATAACAGCCATATCTAGAGCAGTTTGCAAAATGCAAAACCCTTTCATTATTTATCCAATAAATAGACTTCGGTTGCCAACGTCACCATCCATTCAGCTCCACAGCCTGAGTCGTGGCCCCATGTCATGGTTGAGGTAGCTGAGTTTTAGCAAGGACAGGTAATTTACCTGATGTCACATGGCAACTAAGAAGCAGAGCTATTTGAAACATTCAGTGAGGACCCAAACTGAGTTTCAACATGGGCGTGGTCCCTGTGGCTAACTTCAAGCTGTGATTCAGTTGGATGAAATAAGTTATCCCCTTCCTAAGACCTAGGCTGGTAATGAGTTCTTGTTGGCCCACTGAAACCCGTTGTCAAACAGTGTTCACCTTCCCTGACTGCTGTTCCATCACACTGGGACTCTGAGTCGTCCTTATCTATGCTATTCAGACCCCAGACCCCTGACTCAAAAACAAATTTTAAACCCAGATACTTGACTATTAATGGGCAAAACATTTCAGATTCCACCAAGGTTCATAGGGGTTTATGTATCTTTCTGGATATCCCATTCTCGTCTCTTGAACAGAGGAAAGAGCATGGACTCTGGGAACCCATGGTCTGGGATTACATCCCAGCTCATTTCTGTGATCTTAGGCAAGTTTCTTAGTCCCTCTGCAGTTCAATTTCCACATCTATAAAGTGAGCACTTATTAAAGTGTGCCTCTACCCATAGGCTGAGGGGAGGACCAAATGAGATTGTTGACATAAAGTATTCAGCTGAATGCCTCACCTATGATAAAGCCTCCCCCCAAATGGCACACATTATTATTATCTTTATTACCACTGTTATTATTAAACCACCCATGCTGAACTTGGCATTTCCTGCATCCCATTCTCAGCATATGTGAATAAATTGCTGTTTCTAGCTGAACCTGCTGCATGAAAACATTGGCAGCAACGTTTCTTGTCTGGGGCAGTGAGAGGTGCCCATTCTGAAACTGCCTGGATAGAACACTGTGTTAAGCATTTTAACTACTTGTTTATTTTTATCTTTAACTAGAATGTTGTATCTTTCAATTAATTGGCCATTTCTTGTTTAGCTCCTCTAGCCCAAAAAGTAAAAGAAGGGAAGAGAAGAGGCACAAAAAACAGTAAGTAGATACCACTCAAAGCATCATACTACTCTTTGGTTTGGTTGGGGAGTTGGGGACATAGCCATCATGTGAGAATTGCCAAATAAACAGGGGAAGGAAGGGAGAGGGGAAAAGAGAGGGAAAGAAAAGGGAGAGAGAGAGAACTGAGTATGTACTTGTAGTTGTGGGTCTAGGTATGCATGAGTGCAGAAGGTTGTGTGTATGTGATGTGTCTGTGTGTGCATGGAAATGTACAGTGTGCATGTGTGTGCCTGGCGTGCACTTTGTGTGTACATGGTCATATATTTATATGCAGTGTTGTGTGTGTAGTATGTACATTGTTTGGAAAAGTCTGTACATTTTTACACCATAGAAACATTTGTGTGCACTGAGTACACAAATGTATGCAATGTGTGCAAACATATACAAATGTATATGCAGTATATTTTTGCCTTCACATGAATGCATTCGTGTGCCTGTGCTTGTGTGAGCATGAACATGGACAGTAGGTGCAGGCACGCTGCATGCCAACGTGTGTGAATTCTAAGCTGTGTCTGTACACTGGTTCCATATTTGTGTGCATTACATGTACAAAGGCTGTGTAGTGGTTTTTGCCTGTGCACACGTGTGCTGTGTGTGCATGGTGGTCGTGGTCACATGTTTGCACATGTGTAAACCTACGCGCGCGTCTGTGTCCTGGCTGTTGGATTTCCAGGGTGGAGACATTCGTGAAGTTCCTATTCCCAGATGGTTCCCGGTTTATAGCTGGTAGTAGAAATTCAAATCAGCTGGTGCTGCCTGCAGAGTTCAGTTTTCAGCCAAATTAAAAGTAAATTCAGTTACAACCCACCTACTTTATACCCTGGAAACGTTAGTGTTTTCCAATCAAATAATATTTTATCTCCCACCAAGAAGCTTCTAAAGAAAGGATCAAAGTCAATACAATGAAAGGTAGTTGGCTGCTGGGAAAGGGAAAGAGGGGGCAGGGGCACAGAGGGAGGGCACCCATCTTTGCTGTCCCAAAGGGTCTCTTTGCCCAAGGTCAGCACGAAGGAGGGCATTTCAGCCACCAGCACAGGGGCCTATGTAACATGCTCTAGAATAAAGCAGTAAAGTCTTGGATTTGCTCAGGGAAGAACTTCCTTGTCATCAGACTTATTCGGTTCAAGTCAAAAGATAATTCTTGGTCCTGTGTATTGAATGTGCTTTCATGCTAAGCACAGACAGACCTCATGTTCTTAGAAAGCTCAAATCATTTGTTCAGTGGAGCCCCGGGACAGGCAGCCACAGGGTCAGGGGCTGGGCCCGGACCTCAAGAGCTCCGGGAGGACCATCACTGAGACTAGGACTTCCTGCCAAAGGGCACCAAAATGGCCATGCTCTCCAGGGCCACTTTGTGAGCCAAGAACAGAATGAGCCCCCGAAATTGCTGCCAGGGCATCAGAAATCTCGTGTAAGCTAAAAGACACGAGGCAGGAGAGAAAAAAGAAGAACAAAGCATCCTGAAGATGAATGGTGGCTATTCTTGCCAGGTCCCAGGGTCAGAACTGCTTCCAAGCAAGTGACCACTGGCATTCATGACACCTTAATGTGTGTCTGGCCCTGTGGTGGGCCCAAGGAAAGCAATGAGCCAGACATTGTCCTGGCCTGAAGCAGCTCACAGAGCAGTGAGGCACAGGAGTCAGACACAGGGCAGGTCCCAGTTCTGCAGATGGCAGCCTGGGCATTATGCAAACGCTGGCGCTGGGCACATGGCCTAGTGGTGAGGACAGCTTCCTGCAGCAGGGGATGTCTCAGCTGAGGGTGAGGGTGGGAGGTGAGCATTCTAGAGTATAGGTTAGGCAAGGTTAGGCAAGAGGTTTCAACTCTCTCTGCCTCAGTTTCTTCATCTGGAAGAAGAGAATAATAAGACAACCTACTTCAGAGGTTGTGAAGAACAGATGAATTTCTTTAAGAAAAATGCTTAGAATACAGGGCCCAGAGCAAAATCTGTATTAGATACAGGTCACCTGTCATCATCCTCATACCACCATCATCATCATGAGTACATCATGAGTTGGGAAATGTGTGAGCCAGAACACAAGCAGCTCAGAGTTGCTTGAGCCTGCCAGGTTGGGGTGGAAGATTTCAAGCAGGGAAGTCAGACAGCAGGGACTTGCTCCTGAAAGTGCCTGGAGTTCAAGGTCAGAGTTTATAGTTGACACAAAGGTCATCGGACACTTTCAATAGGGAAGGGATATTGTCTGATGATTACATTAGAAGAATCCCTGAGTCCTTTATTAGGATAACCATGTTACCTCTTGATAGAGTCATCTCTAACTCCCACTGGCTTTCTGGCTTGGCCCAAACCATTAACATTCTTTATACAACCTTAATCCCACTGCTTTTGGGTTATTATTACTTAGAGATCACTGAAATAACTTATAGTAATACTGTTATTAATGGTAACAGTACTAATTATTGTTGTTCTATTTGATAATTTTTTGTTTGTTGATGAGGTTTATTTTAAGTCCATGCTAAGAATCTGGACTTAATTTTCTGGGTCTGAGGTTACAGTTTAGCAGTCCGAAGGTCTAATTTACTCTCCAAATAGGTTTTGCTTGCCCCCAAAGGTGACTTTTTAAAAAACAAAAAATGCTTCCATTTAAAATAGGGGTGTTTTACATTTAAAAAATCTGTATTTCCATGTTCATTTGAAAAATTAAGAGATCAGCCCATGGTAACATTCTTCAGGCAAAGCAGCTCCTTCCATTTAATCTCAGGCCTTCTTGGGGTTGTTCTAGTGCCTGGCTGATTCACGTGTTTATGGCCTCTAACTGCCCCTGAAGCTCTGTGAAATGAGGCATTAGGAGAGGGAGAGGAGTCATGGAGAGGAGATTTTCTGCAGGGTGTGGTCTGCTTTGGTCCTTCTTCCAGCATGGGATGGCGGAGGAGGGCCCTGAGTTATCCTCATACCCCTTCCTGCTCACCTGTGTTCAACCCAGCTGTTCAGAGACCCCCGAACACCCAGGAAGGATACTGCGGTAACTCAGGGGTCAGAAGAGATGTCTGACTTTGGGAGGGATGGTGACTTGGGTTGAAGAGAAAAATGGGTATCACAAGATCAACTCTCTCTCTGTCTCTCTCTTTTTCTTTCCCTCTCTGCTCTGACTCATTCCTTCTCATCCCCCCAAGATCTCGAAGCCGGCCCCGAAAGTCTCACCGCCACCGCCACCACCGTTGCCCCTCCCGGTCCCAGAGCTCAGAGTCCCGCTTCTCAAGCTGTGAGAGCAGGTAACTGGTCACCCCAGGGAGCCTCTTCACCCCAGCCAGTGCCCAGAGCCCAGTCTGAGCTGCTCTTACACAGCTGTCATCAGCTTTGCCTTAGTTGTTGCTGTCACTGTCAGGACCACTCTTCCAGCATAGGGCTGGACTCCTGTTTTATACCTGTCCCCACTTCCCTATAGAGCAAGGGCTGGAGGCAAAAGAGGCTTGCTGCTGCCACTTTCAGGAACAACAACTTCTAGCTAACACATGTTTTTCTAAGTGATTGTGGCACCACACTTTGTATGTCCACTCATAGGATCCTCTCTACAACCCCATGAAGTAAGTACTATTGTTATTCTCATTTAAAAGATGAGGAAACTGAGGCATACGGTGGTTAAGGAACTTAGCAATCACACGACGGAGCTAGGAATGAAACCAGAGAGTCTGGCTCAGTACTTTCCATTGTCACTAAGGCACCACTCCAAGCACAGGCAAGCTAAGCAACTCATGAAAGGCCACACAGCACAAAATGCCAAATTTGTTCTAAGTCCCTTCCAAGTCGGTTTTCTCCTAACCTGCACCCTCGTTATGCTAATGAGGGAAAGGAGAAGAAGAAGGAGAGGGAAAGGAATAAAAATAGGAAACTGGAGCTCCGCTGATGTTGATACTTAGCACCGTGGATGTCCAGTGGTGCCAGGCAGCTCTCAGATGTTAGGGGCTCCTCTCCTCCTTCCAACTGCTTCTCATGCTTGACCTGAGGAGATTTAAAAATATCATTGTCTGGGCCTCATTTCACCCCAAAATAAAGCAGAATGTCTCTAGGAAGGGTGAGTGGTGGAAAAAAGGGAGGGGAGGAATGTTGACCCAAATCCTGCTATGCTAAGATTTCAACTATGATCTCTCCCTTAATCATCCAAATAGCCCCATGTGCTAGCATAGTGCTTCTCCACTTCTGCTGCACTTTACCTGGGAAGATTAAAAAGATACCAATGAGGCCAGGTGCAGTGGCTCACTCCTTGCACTCTGGGAGGCGAAGGCAGGTGAATTGCTTGAGCTCAGGAGTTCGAGACCAGCCTGAGCAAGAGTGATAACCCCCTCTTTAAAAAAAATAGCCAGGTGTTGTGGTGGGCACCTGTAGTCCCAGCTACTTGGGAGGCCAAGGCAAGAGGATCTCTTGAGCCCAAGAGTTTGAAGTTGCTGTGAGCTATGACACCACAGCACTCTACCAGGGGTGACGAACTGAAACTCTAGTATCAAAAAAAAATTATAAATTAAAATAAATAAAAAATTAAAAGATACCAGTGCTTGGATCCAACTCTCTAGACAAGGCGTCCTCAAACTGCGGCCCGTGGGCCACATGAAGCAGTGTAAATTGTATTTGTTCCCGTTTTGTTTTTTACTTCAAAATAAGATATGTGCAGTGTGCATAGGAATTTGTTCATAGCTTTTTGTTTTAAACGATAGTCCGGCCCTCCAACAGTCTGAGGGACAGTGAATTGGCCCCCTGTTTAAAAGTTTGAGGACGCCTGCTTTAGACAGTCTGATCTAATTCAAATGCATTAGGTTCATGGCAGTGAGGTTGTTAAATCTCCCCAGGTGATATATGAGTGAGGCTAAATGTAGGAAGCATTTGAGAATCCGTGGAAGCATTTGACATCCACGTCCTTAGTGAGGCTTGGTGTTCCTGCCGACACCAATTTCAGTCCCACCAGCAGCATGTGAGTGTCCCTTTGTCTCTGCATCAATGCCAGCATCTCCTGCTTTTTGCCTTTTTAATTACAGCCATTCTGACAGGGTAAGGTGGTATCTCCTTAGGGTTTAATTTGCATTTCCCTGATGACTAGTGATACACTCTGGTGGAACTGCAACTTAGTACAACCTCAGTGGAAAACAGTACGGAGATTCCACAAAGCTATAAATGTAGACCTACAATCCGATCCAGCAATCCCACTGCTGCTTATTTACCCAAAGGAAAAGAAGTCGTTTCATCAAAAAGACACCTGCACTCAAATGTTTATTGAGGCACAATTCACAATTGCAAAGATTCAGAATCAACCTAAATGCCCACCAATTCATGAGTGGACACACACACCATACAGTATTACTCAGCCCTAAAAAAAGTAATGAAATAATGTCTATTGCAGCAATTTGGGGTGGAAATGGAGACTACTATCCTAAGGGAAGTCACACAGGAATGGAAAAACAAATACTATGTGTACTTTCTAATAATTGGGAGCTAAACAGAGGACACACACAGGCACAAAAAGATATAAAAGACGTTGGAAACCAAGAAGCAGGATGGTTGGGAGAGAGGTATGGGGTACAATGAACACTGTTCTGGTGACAGGCACATTAAAGCCCCAGTTTAACCATTATACAAGGTATCCATGTAACAGAAACATTTGAACCCCTCTAATATTTTGAAATAAAGACATTAAAAAAATTTAAGGAATATCACCATCTGACAAGGCCACTCTGTGACAAGACCACTCCATAATCAGTGTGAGCCTGGACAACAATTCCATGTCAAAACCATAGCCTCAGTCTAGTCCTCCCTCTTTCTAGATAACATTGGTGAAGACATCCAGTCAGAATTGCCCTTGATTTCTGACAGCACACAATCCAGAACAAAGCCCCGGTTCTGTAAACCTGTGGTCCTCAACCCCCAGGTTGTGGACTGATACCAGCCTGTGACCTGGTAGGAACCAGACTGCACAGCAGGAGACGAGCAGCAGGCGAGGGAGTGAAGCTTTGTCTGTATTTACAGCTGCTCCCCCTGATCACTCACATCACCACCTGAGCTCTGCCTCCCATCAGATCACATCAGATTCCCACAGGAGCACAAATGCTGCTATAAACTGCACACACAAGGGATCCAGGTTGCAGGCTCCTTATGAGAATCTAATGCCTGACAGTCTGAGGTGGAGCTGAGGTGGTGATGCTGGTGCTGGGAGCAGCACAGGTTCTCATTAGCAGAGAGGACTGACTGCGCAGAGACCATAATGAATCAATTGCTTGCAGACTCATATCAAACCCCACCACCCTGTCCATGGAAAAACTTGTCTTCTATGAAACCAGTCCCTGGTGCCAAAAGGTTGGGGACCATTGCTGTAAATGCTGTCCCAAGCCACTACTACAAGCACAAATCTTATAACGGGCTCTTTCTAATATCCTCTTACTGGGGCATATTACACTTCCTGTGGTTGCAAGGAGTGACAGCACACTTGTCCCAGTGTAGGTGGGCCTCTGGTGGCCTTTCTCTGGAGGGCGTCAGCCCACTGAGTTAAACAGCATCACTGACCTGTTGCAGCTGAGAAAACCGCTCGTGGATGTACAAAGGGGTCTGAGCGAGGTCACACAGCTAGGAAGTGACTGGTAGAGCTGGAACAGGAACTCAGGTCTGCGTGGCTCAGCTCAAGCAGGTCACACAGGTCACACACTTTGCAGAAAAAAAAAGATCTGGAAGGCCCAGCGCAGAGAGGGGCACTCCAGAGTAAAAACAGGAGGCGCCACTTCTTATAAAGGGCAAAGAACTGCCCTGGTCCTGGCTATGCCACTTTCAGGCTATGTGACCTCGGGCAGTTCCCTAAAAGTCTCTTAGCCTCAGCTCTTTTGCCTATAAAATTGGAAAAAGTAATACCTCCCCTGTTTATGTCTTTAAGTTGTAGAGAGGACTGTGAAAGCACCTTAGGAGAGATTTATAAATGCTATGTAAGTCCATAAGTATTGTTTTTATTATTCCTGTGGCTCAGATAGCCAAGGGGATGTGCAGAGTCCAGATGTACCCGTTCCACGTCAGACATGCCTTTGTTTTCTGCTGCACACAAGGCAGTCAGATCTAGACCTGACAAACTTGCAGAAGGCATCCCTATTATTTTTGTCAGCCATTTTTTTCACCAAAGTTTTGGGTGGCAGTCAACTGATGCCTCTGTTTCACAGATGGCCAAGTCACATACACAAAGACACGCAGATATACACAGCTACATTTATAGACAAACACATGGAAACACAGATGGACACACCCAGACATACACATAGTCATGATAATCACAGGGGCACACCCAGAGTGTTAAATTGAATCAGAAGTCTCTGTTTGTTTTGTTTTTGCAGCTGCCTCCCCAGCTCCCAAAACAGTGCCGGGTGCTTCAAGGAGCATTTGTGAAATAAGCACATGAAGGAACGAACGGATAAATGAATGAATGAGTAGATGCATTGGCGGGTGGGTGGGTATACACACATAGAAACTTAGGAACAAAATTGAGCATGAATATATACAAATGACCCTGAATATACTCTAGGGTCCTCAGGTCTTGTTGGTCCCTGCACCCTCTCCCTGCCATGCTGCCCTTCACAAAACTCTCAGGTTTCTCATCTCTGCCCTCAGGTACCGCGGCCGGTCCCCCGAGGAAGGGCAGAAGACCCGCCGGAGGCACTCCCGCCACTGCTCCAAGATGCTTTGCAAGGACAGTCCCAAGGCCCGGCCCAGCTGCCCGCCCAGCCAGCCCCTCCAGATGCCTGGCTTCCTGTCAGCCAGGGGTGTAGTAAGTATCCACACTGCCTCCTCTGCCAGCCTTGGCCACGACACTTGTGGGAGGTGGAGGATCAAGTTCAGGACAGCACACACTACATTTTAATTCAATTTTGGACAAAAATATCCCACTGGGTCTAGAACTCATTATCAGTGAAACAAATGATCATTTACCAGCATTTGACAGCATTTGGCTTGGGGACTTGGGGACTGGAGGAGAAAAACTCAAATACTCAGGGTTTTGTTCTTTTTGTTTTTTTGTTTTTTGTTTTTTGTTTTTTAATTTGGGGACTGTTAAAAAATAAATACTGGTCTCTAGAGTGACATGTACAGGAATACATGTGTAAACACTGTGGGAGGTTTCTTTGGGGAGGAAGGAAAAGAAGGGATCTCTAGCTTTTACACAAAGTCTACATCCTTTATCTCAGCTGGTCAGCAGCATTGGTTGGCAGTTGGTATTTGATTCTACTTATAAACAAGACCTTGAATTTATGTGAGAATTTTCTTCCATGGAGCTCAGAGTACTTGACCTGTGTCCTCTGATGTATCCACACAGGTCTCGGGAGTTGAGGGGACCACTGCTCTCACTTACTTCTACAGATGGGACAGAACCAGTTTCAGAAAAGTTAAGGTCTGGGGTAAAGCCATAAACCAAGACAAGAACAAATCTAATTTAGCAGCCTGGCATTGAACAGAAGTAGGCAGTCCTTCCCCAGCTCAATGAGGAGAAGCTAGAATTCAACTTCAGGCAGTTTGATACCATGAGCAAGAGATTTAGAGATGGATCTGAATTCAAGTCCTAGCTTGGCCACTTCATAGCTGTGTGGCTTTAGGCAAGTTAGTTAATCTCAATTTTCTCATTGGTAAACTTGAGGTAATAGCACTTCCATGTGAGATTGTTGGGGATATCCAAAAGATAAAGTATGTGAAGGTCTTTTGTAGATTGTAAAGGGATATACAGACAAATGGGAAGAGAGGCAATGTTGACATAGTGGACAGACATCTTCTCTAGGTACACATGAACTTGAAATTTCAGGTAGCAGACTCCTAATAAAGGACGAGATGGACGTAAGGGAAAGCTCAGGGGTGTTTGTAGGGTGGTCAAGAGAGGGAAGACAATGAGAAACAGCAGTCAGGTCTGGTTGGCACAATAGTTATCTGCATGCATTCTGGAAAATTATTCTTTACCAGTCAGTAAATTACCAAGGGCTAATTTTGCCCAAGTCCTCTGTCTACCTGGAACTTTTCTTTGTAGAGATGCCTTTGGTTACATGCAGATGGCAAATGTCCACCTGCATTTTCTCTTTCCCAAATGTACTAAGAAGGGATCTTTCCAGTATGACAGAAAGTCCAGACACCTGGGTATTGTGTTGACTTCACTGGACTAATCATTTTATACCTCTCGGCCTAAGCTTTCTCAAGTAAGAAATAGACATGATTATCCCACTTGTCTCCCAAAGAGATTGTAGCAAAGTAAGGATATATTTGAAATATGATTGTTAAGAGGTAGACGAATGTTTTTAAGTGAGTAAAAGCTGCCTAATCTCACTGCTAATAATTTGTGGCAGCCCCTCTGGAGGTCCCAAGTGTGGCCCTATCTAAAAAGTACCATTGGGAACAACTGCCTTTCTTGCCTGCCTGGGATGGTTTTCTAAAGGGTCATGTCTGTCAAAATGTGGCAAAGAGCTGGGTCTCTCCTCCTATACCAGATGGGGAGGTTACCAAATTGGCTATTGGTAGTTTATTTTCCCAGAACACATGGATTCTTGATGACTATGACATATATTAACTTGGTGCTTCCCATGAGTCCAGCTACTATCAGAAAAACTGAAAGCCAGAGTTTACCTTTACCTAGAAGGTAGAGGCCTTAAGAGCTCATCCAGGTCAATGCCCCGATTATCAAGAAGAAAAATTAAGGTCCACAAAAGAGGACATGACTTATAAGGATGGAGGGAAGGCAGAATTGTTAAAAACCTGGGATTATTGTTTTTTGGTCAAATATTGGCTCTGAGAAAGGGGCATTTATTTTAAATCTTTCTGAGCTGTAGTTCCCTCAACTATTAAAAAAACAAAGTAGATAATAACAGCCTCTTCTTCAAAAGACAACTTTTGAGCCTACTTGGCACAGAGAAAAACCTCAGCAGATATCACCAGTGTTATGATGACAATATTCCAGATCCTGGCTTTGCACTTACCAGCCATGGATTCTTAGGCAAGTTATATAAACTCTCCATGTCTCAGTTTCTTCAAAATCTATAAGACTAGTGTAATAATAAGACCTACTTCATAAGATTGTTATGAGAATTCAATGACTTCATGTAAGCAACATGCAAGGAGTAAATGCTACATAATGTTTGCTGCTAGTGATCTTAACAACAGCAGAAGTGTGGAAATAGCAGTGGTAATAGTAGTGGTGAAAATAACAGTGGTAATAATAGTGATAATAGTAGTAACAGTAGTAATAGTTCCAGGCCCAGGCAAGTCAATGTCAAGCTGAGCTGGGGCTAGAGCCAGGGCTCCTGCTTCTCAGAGTAGTCCCTTTCCATCCTAAGTGGCAGCAGCATCCCAAAAGGGCATTCCCACCTGACTCAAGGTGCCTGGTTTTAAAGAGTATCAAATGCTCCCCCACCCCCCAGTCAGGTCCTTTTAGTGCCTCCCCATGCTTGGCCCTTTTTCATCTTCTCTCTTATGAAGGCAGAAATGGAAGAAAGTTCTAGGTCGGACCAAAGGCTTCCAAGAGTCCTAGCCCCAATTTTTCTCCCTGTGAAAGCTAATAGCAGAGTCACTTTCATTGAAACACCCATATAATCATTAATTTAAATCTACCAACATCTATTAACCATCTATATCGGGTCAGTCTCAGATTGGCTTTCAAGATCCAATGAGTAAGGAAAGAAATAGGCTATGTCTTCTTTCTTACTCATTGGCGGGGTGGGGAGAGATAAGTTAAAAACAGGTAATGTACGACAGTTGATGCTGGATGCGTAGATGGGGTAGAAGGTTAGCAGGCAGAGAAGGGGACTAGGACTGGGGTTAGACAGAAAAAGTAACAATTACCTGAAAAAGTAAGAGTGAACCAGTGAAAAAAGGAAGTAAAGATTGGAGCTGGAGATCGAGATAAAATTTCAGGACAAGATTTGAGGCTCTACAGGTAAGCAGGGCCCTAAACATGAGGATATTTTATGCCATGGCACCTGCCACACCCAGTGGCAGGCATTTCATATGCACAGCTCTTTAAAAAATCAGGGGCAGGTGCATTGTATCAATTTACATTAATGCAATTAATGAATTTGCACATTTGGGGATAGAATCTTAACTGCAATCCTAGTTGGTGAGCTAAAGGTAACCTGAGGCTTTCTTCCTCAGTCAGAGCCCAAATACAAATGGAAGTTCCCAAAGAGATGGTTTAGGGACCCCCTCATAGCCTCCACTCCCAGCCCTTATCTTTGTTCTACCATCTCTGTTCAAGGCCCTGGGAAAGAAGAAAGATGAAAAAAACAATACTCTTATTGAACACAGTGCAACAGTTCTGCAATTAGGGCTGAGATAGTGCCTCCTCTGGTTGTTAAAATATACAAATACTTGAACACTTCAGCTCATCTCACCCCAGTCAACCCAGTCATCCCTTCCCTCCTCTGCAATCTTCTGGACTCTTTCACAATACAGCAACTGAAAAAGTGACACCTACACCTAATCCCCTTCAATATCAAGGCCAGCCTCCCTTTTGATGGGGTAGTCTCCATAATCAAATAGTTGTTGAATATTGTAAATGTCACCCAGCAGTGATGCCAAGTATAATGTATAGCAGGACCATATAGGAAGGGTCAGACAATATTGTCTTAATGTTCAAGAGGGCTTTACAAATAAGGGATCATTTGAGTTGGGCTTTGATGGATGAGTAGGAGTTTGTCGGGTCGAGATGTCTGATGGATAAAGGAAGAGGGAAATACCACAATATGCCAGCCACTGTCACATACTTTACACAGTTTTTTCCTCATTTGATATACAAAACAGTTCTTTGAAGTAGTTGCAATTATTAACACCTTTTTTTCCAGATTGAAAGACTAAAGCTTTGAGAATTGAAGTGACTTAGGAAGGTAACCAGTTGGGAGAAATGAGAGCTGGTATGAACTGTGGCTTGTGCCTTGGAAGTTTACTCTGATAGCCAGCATGGAGAGTGAACTGGGTGATCAAAAAGGTGGATTAGACAATGGAGAGGCTGGTGGCTCCAAGGTTTGACCAAGCCATTTCCCTGTGGTATCAGTTCTTTATCAAGCCTGCTGTGACCAGAGAATCTAGAAGGGGGATGATTAAGACTGAGGCTGAGCCAAGAAGGTCAGGCTTCCTTTTTCCCTCCTCTTTTCTCCTACCTGGAGCGGTAATCACCATATACCCCTTGTTAACAAAATCCTGCACAGATCCAAGACCCCCCCCAAAAAAAAATAATAATAAAAGCAAAACTTGTAGTCCATAAAAAAAGACCTCATGAAATTTATAAACTGTAGGAAGTAAAAGAAGATAACATTTAAGACATGGGTTTTGGCATATATTTGGGTACTCTGGAGTTTTTTTGTCATGTCTTCCTGTGAGACCTTGGGTAACTAATATTTACTGAGCACATCCTACTATGTGCCAGGTGCTAGGCTAAATTATTTACATGCATCATCATCTCATTTATTTTTCATAGCAGCCCTTCAAGGGAGCTCCCACTGATAACTCTACAATGAGGAAACCTCAGCCCAGAAACATTAAGTAAAGGGCTGCTATTCAATGGAGAAGCAGGAATTTGAACATAGAAAGTTCGATTTCAGAGTCCATATCCTTAATGACATGACCTCTTCTGTATCATTTCATTTCTCTGGGCCTCAGTATCCTCATCATACCTACTTAGATTATTATTTGAGGATGGAGTGAGATAAGGTATCCATTCATTTCAAACATTCACACTAAGCACCCACTATCTGCCAAGCATTGCTCTGGGCACCAGAATGCAGCAGTGAACAGGAAAATAAGGTCCTTGCTTTCGTGCAGCTTCTTTTCTGGGTAAAAAACTTATTCCAATGCTTGGGACACAGCATTCAATTTATATTAGTTGCTATTATTAATATTTTTCATCATAGCAGCTTTGCTGAACTTTCTCCAAACAAACCCAGATATGATGTTTTCAGAGTATCCCTGGCCTCAGTAAGCTTAATCACATCCAAGAGATCAATGGGTTTCACAACAGCCCCAGGGGACAGGCAGGATGGGAATAGGCTTCCCACTTTGTAGACAGGGAAAATGAGGCTAAAGAGAGTCCGTGAATGGCTTAGGCCTTTAGATCCTGACTCAGGCTCTCACACATTCTGTAAAGTTTTCCAGCTGTTGCTCAACTGGGAAACTCAACAATCAACATCCAAAATCCAATGCCACTTATTATAGCTGAGAGAAGAACCAAGCTGAAGAAGCGTGGGATGAGATTTGGGAATTTTCAGGGCCAGTTGGTATTTTGTTTGTTTGTTTTTAGTGGGAGGTGACATAGCATTGTCAACTTTTGCTTTTGCCAAAGAAGAACAGAAAAAGACAACCACTATTTTTCTATCATGAAAGGGACATTTTACCACCAGAAGAGATAGCAAGGACTTGGAAGAAAAGATGAGTCTATGTGGAGACTTCCAAGATGGGAAGGGGACCATCAAGATAGGTTTCAAAGATGGGGTGAGCCTGAAGCCATCATTCCCTACGGCTCCTGCTAAAAGAGCAAGAAGCTAGACTACCTCTCCCTACTTTAGGTCCAATGCAGTGCACAGCCCCACGGGATTGCCCCAGCCTCAAAGGACTTTGTCATCGACCCACGATCCCCAGACAACATCCCATCTCTTTCTCCATCTCCCCCCTCCTCCCAAATGAACTCTCAACAGGTCAATGAATCCATTCTTTTGCCATCTTCCTAATTAGTGCACTTAGATGAACAATAGCAGAGAAAATAAACTCAATGTCTTTGTAAAACAAAAGGATTTTTTTTTTCTTTTAAGAAATAACCAGAACCCTCTAGCTAAAAGCTCTGCCATGCAACTTTATACTAACATGAGAATTTCCAGTCCCCCATATGGCAGGGAAGGAAAAAAAAAATTTATAGCCATCTCTCTCCATGGGGCCATTTGAAGCTCAGTAAATGGACTTGTTCAGTTTAATTGGAATTCTCTTCTTGATTGTATTTTTGTAACCTATTAGGCCGTGCTGCCTCTTGATCTCAGAATTCAGCTGAAATTAAATTTTGAAGTGTAAGTGAGAGGTTACCTTTCCCCCCCAATTCTTGATTAAATAATGATTTGAAACAAAAACAATAAATAACAGTGCCAGCTTCCCTGGAGGGCTGAGAGACACTCCCAGTGAAATGCCAGGGAACTGGAGTTCATGGTGGGGGGACTTAAAATTACTTATTAGAAAAACCCAAGTGGCAATGCTGAGTATATTAAAGAACAAAGGAATAAGGCAAGCTTTGGAGTTTAAAAAAAAAAAAAAAAGCATTGGAGCTTGGCATTGGGGGTGGAGGGGGGGAGAGGAAATAAAGGGGAAATATTTGTATATGTTCCTCCAAAGACCATGAGTGTATGAAAAGCAATCTATCCTAAAGAAAACCCCCAAATCCAAGATTGACAGTCTAACTCAGAAGGGAAGAACTTGCAATAGCTCTGGGGTCGGTAACTGGTGGTCTTCTTGTTCCTTTTACTGACAAAGTCCAGCAGTCAAGATGAGGAAACTGGAACTATCTACTTCCCAGTTCTGGAAGGAGAAGATAAAACATAAAAGGTGTACTACATTTCTGATGCTTGTGGAGGGATCAGAGGAGCAACACACTTTTAGAATAGAGAGTCTCAAACTTAGATTTCTCAGGAGCCAGGCAGCTAAAAGATATGAGTAACAGTGACCCCCTGGGGTTTGGGGCCAGGAGAGCTCATGCCCCATTGAAAAGGGGCAGCTGCAATAGCTCTCAAGATGATTAGTGCAAGGCAGGAATGTGAGCCTGATGTTGCCACATCTTACTTTTCAGCAGAAACTGGAAATGTGGTTGTTATGTGAAACATCTTCGTTCTACCAATGTTGGCAATTAATTCAAATTTATTTTCAAACATACCAAGATGGCTAAAGAAAGCATATCTGAAACACAGCATGACTGGGCTTGCCAGTTTTCCAATGTTGATTTGAACTGTTGATGCAGATATTGTCCATGTATATGTATGTATACCCTTATCCCCCTTTCCCTACTGCAGGGCACACAGCCAACTTGTAGCATACAGCGAGGATTCCTGGCTTCCAAAGCCCTCTTGGCCTGCCTATGGGGCAGTCTGGACATACTAGCGAAATGACACCCTTGGGGTGTCACGTTGGTGCCTTCAACCTATAGCTGACAGTGATTGACATATAAATACTGCAGCTCTCTTGGCCCTTGGCTGAGATTAACTTGAGCATACAAGTTCTACCCTGCTTCACAGGAGTCCCCCAGTGGAATGAAACACCAGCTTCCCACTGTGGCACCTGGTTTGATGATAGATCTTCTATCATCTCCCCCTTTCCCCATCTCATTTTCCCGCCCCTCCCCTCAGGAGTTCCTTCCCCTTGCAAATAAGCTATTAGCACTCAAATTTCTGTCTCAATTTCTGAGAATCCAGATTGGACAGGTGCTATTTCACTTGGTAACAAAGTAGATATTACAGAGGCTAAATTTTTATGCCAGGCCCCAAAGGTTGGCCTTTGTAGCAACATGGTAGGGAGGGTAAGGGAGAGAGAGAGGAAGGAGTAAGATCAGACACAAGAAAAGAACCCTGGTGAGGGTTCCAGGTCTTTAAACTGGGTCCAGGGTACCAGGAGGGTATTATTGGTGGGCATTGGAGGGTCTAGGGTAGCTCCTGTTGGCGAATGTCTTGGGCACCATTTCCCAGCCAATAATACAGGGGCAGAGAGCAGGTGCATTCATAGAGAGAAATTCCCAACACATGAAGAAGAGCCCTTCAAAGATGAATTTTGAGATGTTTATTATCTAAATGAAGAGACAGAGGAGCAATAGGGAGCTGTCCTGGCATGTCAATGTCTGGTGGGCAGCTGTTTGCATCTTATGTGCCAGAGGGAGTATCTAACTGGGAAAGAAGCATCCAGGGATTGGAGGACAGAGGCCTCCACCACAGGCCTGCCACGACCTTCCTGAGTCAAGTCTCCCTTGCACAGTCACAGCCATCACCTCCCCCAATACACAACCACTCTACCTTTGTTCTCTTGTTTGCATGAAGTGAGTGGAGAGCTCTGCAGAAGGTGGTGTCTGGGGTTTAGGAGGCCATTAAACTGTCCCAACATCACTAATGACAAGTTTATGAAAAGGCTCCTGCCACATGGAAGGATAAACAGAGCTCATCAAGACTTTTCACGATGAAAGCAAATGGAGTTTAACTGCAAATAATCAGCAGCAAATGTTTTTAAGTTACCACCTCCTCCCAGCCAGAGTAATCCTGCACACAGGCCAAGAAGAGTGTGAAGATTTTTGTGATCAGTACCTCCTAGGGACGTCATGTCATGTTGGCTGTGCCCTGTCCAAGAGTGACTAGCCTGAGAGAGAGAAAGAGTTGAACCTTACCTACCCTCCATTTGCCATGCCCTGATGTGAAGCCTAGAGGGACGGGTACCATCTCTTTTCTAATTTGTCCAGTTAGAAGGGGCACCTTAATTCCTGACCCTTAAGGAACACGTTTTCCTTTTTCTTTTTGTGAGACAAAGGTCTCACTCTGTTATCCAAGACTAGAGTGTCCTGGCATTAGCCTAGCTCACAGTAACCTCAGACTCCTGGGTTCAAGCCATCTTCCTGCCTCAGTCTCCCAAATAGCTGGGACTACAGAATGCCCACCACAACATCCAGCTAAGTTTTCTATTTTTAGTAGAGGGTCTCAGTCTTGTTCAAGCTCCTAAAGTGTTAAACTCCTAAGGTGTTAAACTCCTAAGCTTAAGTGATCCTTCTGCCTCGGCCTCCAAAGTGTTAGGATTATACGGTACGAGCCACTGTGCCACAAGCACCTTTTTCTAATTTGAACAAAGTCACTATATAGTCTAGCAGCCTTACTGCATGCAAATAGCCAGACTCTGGTCCATCTTTTAACTTGATCTCCCAGAGAGGCAGAGAGTGGAAAAGGAAATGAGTAAACCCAGCTCAGCTTGCCCCTTCCTGGAGGCTTTGTGGCTCTGGAACTTCTCACCTGAAGCTTAGAGTTTTGCTGTTGAGAATCTGCAGACAGTGTGCTTTTTTTCAAGGTCTTGGACCTGAGGGTATCAAGAAGTGAGGAAGAAGGGAAAAAGCAGACTCCACCCCTTCTCTCTGCTGTGGGTCTGGATCTCAAAACTGATTCAATAGCACAGCACGGTGACTACAATAAATGATGATCTAGTGTATATTTCAAAACAGGTGGAAGAGAATAATTCGAATGTTCCCAGCCTGAAGAAAAGATTAATGTCTAAGGTGATGGACATAATGATAGATACCTCGTTTACTGTGATTTGATCCTTTACACATTACAGTAGAACCACCGCGGTTGACCACCTCCCTACACTGACCACCTTCTCAAGTTCACCCAATTTTCATAGACCGGACATGCGCCACATGTATGTATCAGTACGGTACACCTAGTTCCTTGTGTTGACCATCTCTGTATGTTGACCAGTTTGTTACAGTCAACAGAGGGTTAAATGTAAATAGATGAATCCAAATATCACATGTGCTCCAAAAATCGATACATCTACTATGTATCAACAAAACTTAAAACTTGATTTTAGAGGTTCTCTCAAGCTCACACACACACACACACACACACACACACACACACGTCACTGAACTGGTCTTGAGACCTCAACATTTAGCCAAGACTCCACCTAGTTTTCTAGGTTAACTATTTTTGGTATGTTAGAGGCTAGTTCCTTTTCAAAATAACATTCAGTTCCCAAAGCTGTCAGTCACCCAGCTGGACCCAGCCAGGGCCTGATTATACAGCCTTCTCTACCAGCAAATTAAATTAGGATGGGCACATTGAGGCTTTCAGGGAAGCATGGAGCAACTTTGTTCATTAGGTACCTACCCTGTGCCAGGTGCTGGTGGGTGCTGGGCTGTAGCATTGACCCAGCCATGACCCTGTCCTCAATAAGATCCCCACACAGACCAGAGAGAGAAGCAATACAATAAGAAACTACAATGCTGATGCTCATTTTTGAAGGAGAGAATAAATAAAAGATCAAATAAATGAATGAATGAAGTACAGAGTATTGTGCTATCCTGATCTGGAGGATCAGAGAAGGTTTTCTATAAGGGGGGATATGTGTAGGAAATGAGGATGATGAATAAGTTTAGCCATGTAAAATGTGGAAGAGGAAGAGTGTTCTGGGCAGAGGAAATGGCACATGCAAATGGCCTGGGGTTAGAAGAACAAGATGGGATGCCAGAATCAAGAGAACTCAAATTGGTCAGCTTAGGTTGTGGGGGCCAGGGTGGGGTGGTGTGGAAGACAGTGAAAGAGATTCTATTTGTAAAGTATAAAGAGCTGAGTTGTAATCCATGTCAGAGTTTAGATTCATCCAGAAAAACATTGCGACTTTTAAACATGCAGGAGGGATTGATATTTTCAGGCACCAAGGTCAACCCAATGAGAACATTTCAACAGTGCCTTTATCTCATTTTTCTGGTGTTGATGGAAAAGCATGATACCTTGTAAATTGCTTTAGTTCTGACCATACAAGTTAACATGTGGATTGGTCACAGCCAGGTGGAGACACTCTGAAAGTAAGCCCCATGAGCACAAGGGTTGAGAAGGTGAATAAAGCAAGGTATCCTTCTTTATCCACTAGGCCCTGGCCTCATGTTTGAGAAATCCTTGCCCATAGGGACCCATGATACACTAGGAAAAATGCTTTAGAAATTAGTAGTCAAGACTGGAAAAAGTACCTGGGAGAGAAAGGCCCTGCCTGGATGCCCCCGAGTAGCAAGCCACACAATAATGGAAATTACTGTGCCCACAAACCCTGCCCTGGAGTATTTCCCAGCCTAGTTTCCTCCAAGGTGAGCCTGCCTAATTCACTTGTAGTACACTGGTGAACAAAGATTCCATGTGCCAAGTCTCAGCCTGAGAGCTCAGGGTCCAGGCTCTGGCTGCCTGGCATGATGTTTTCTTATTTCTGACACAGATGGTGGAAATATACGTGTTGCCTTTGAACTCCGGAGGTGAGAAAGACGGGGCATCCAAACTGCAAAAGGGAAGACAAATAGGAGGATCAGAATGGGAACAGGGCCTTTGCATTAATCTGAAAGAAGTCTCACTCTAGAAAACTCCACCTGGGCAAACTTATGTTGAGGTCCCATCTCCTAAAGCAGAGCCAGCCAGATTGCCAAGCAGGTAGAGGGGCAGCTGTGCTGGACAGCACTTGGTCTGGACCGTCACCGTGCCTGTGTGCAAAGCCAAAAAGGGAGTATCCAAAAAGGAAATCCTATCTCCCCAGCCCTGGGAGCTGGCATCTCAGCTCCTGGGGTGATCTCTGCTACTCTTGCAGTTCCAGTGTCTCTGTGTCTTACTCTCATGACTAATGGCTGAGAAGGCAGAAATGGTTCCTTAAGAAAGCACAGAAGTCCCCTTCCTTTAAGCCCAAGGCACACAGGATTAAGTGGGGGAGAAAAGCAGGCTCTTGATGGTGAAGCCTGCCCTAGTATTTGTAGAATATGGAGCAAGAATATAGAAGAAGACCCACATTCTCGATGTCTAAATGTTCATAAATATACCAGGAAGCAATCAAAATACACGCTCCTATCTTGGCAAACATAGCTTCGAAATATCTGAAAGTCAATTTTAAATTTAGAATCTTGGATCCTTTGGACTGCCAGGCTGTGACATGGAAGTGTGGGGACAATCTGGCCCTGAAACCCTCCCTTCCTCTTCCTGCCTCTGACACCACCCAATACTATGATGGGCACCATACACACATGCATGTGAACACCTGAGCCTGAACATCCAAGTTCTGTCCAAATAGCCACGCTTAGACCTAGGAGTGTGCATACTTGAAGCACGGTCCACCTGAAGAACAGACCCATGGGTGAGGCCTACAGAGACCTTGGAAGGGAGCTCAGGGACCATTTAAAAAGAAAATTCTGGCATCTCAGGTACCCAGACAGTGGTTCTTGACAAGGGAGGTGGTACCGTCTTGTCTCAACTCGTAGAGATGGTTATTGCTGAAGAGTCAGAGCAGGGATTCCCTCTCACCCACACTTAAGCATGGTGTTGTTGGCGGGGGCCAGACTGAACCCTGTGCATCATTTAGCGAAATGATACTGGCCTGAACATTTAGCTAAAACCACCCAGCATGCTTCTAAATACAAGATTGCCTAGCTGTCTGTCCCCTCCTTCACTCCTTCATCTGTCCTAGATCAGCCCCAAACAGGGTTCCGGAAGCCCCCTTTTATTCCTAATCACCCCAAAGCCAAATCTCCACCCCCCTTCCAAACCCTATGTCGCAAGCACATCCTCCCTCCCTTCCTGCGTCCCCTCAATATTTACACCTACACAGATGTAGTACTCTAGCTCCCACCTGCATATTCAGTGAGAGTTTCCTGCTCCAACTTGGGCATTAAGGGATTGACTAGGTAGGCTAGGGTAGGTCCCCTTAATGATAGAACCAAACCTAATTGATGCCCTACCTATCAAAGGCACTGGAAAAAAAAAACAAAAAAAACTCAAAGTTCAAAGCCAAGTTTGAGGATGTGCAGAAAGGTGTGTGTTTTTTCTTGTCATTTGCGACTCTAACGATGGACTCACGTTGCCCGCTCTTCCCTTTCTCTTACACCTTACCTACCTACTAAAGGAGGAGTTCTTGCTTGGTAAGTGGATATAATCCGCAAAGACATGAGGGAATTTATTAGAAGCCACTCAAGAGCCTTAGCTACCTTCTACAAGGGGAAAAGGACACACACGAATATCTGTAGAGACCTTTTTTTTTTTCGTTTGTTTTCAGTCAGACTATTTGACTTCCATTCTTTTTTTTTTTTGTCCTTCCCTCTTTCTTTTCCCCTTTAGTTGAAAACTGCTAAAATGTCAATTTGCGACCTTGACTTTATATTTAAAAGGAAAAAAACCCCAAAACTCTCATCTTTATTTCATTCCTTTTCCCCATGCAATATTTGTTTAGGGTTCTATTCAGGCAACTTTTTCTTTAAAAAAAAAAAAAAAATTGTTCAAGTCATTAAGGATTTGGTTGAAATTTAAAATTTTGGCTTTATCTCTCTCTCTCTTTTTTTTTAATTTCCAAGATATGTTTTTTTCAGGCCCATAGCCCCATTTCTTTTTCCCTTTCCCCTTCCTTTATTTTTATTATTGTTTTAGGTTGAGTTAAGGGTGTTTACACCCCCCTTTCTATTGAGTTGACTCTTTTATTTAATTCTTTAGAAATTAAATTTTGTATAATTTCCCTTTTATTTTATTTAATCTGGATCGCATGCTTTTTCTCTGCATGATACCTAAATCTTCCAGTTATCCTAGCAGGGGGTAAAAAAAAAAAAAATCTCCTTTCTGTGCTATTCTTTCAGGAATTTGTGCTTTTGTTTTTTGGCGTCTCTTCTTTCTTCTCCTCTTTCTCTCTCTTTCCTTTTGTTACAGTGCATCATGACGGTAAACATTTCTTGGTTATTTAGACACAGCCCCTGGGCCCAGCTCTCAGCAGTGTCCAACGGGTCTTTTTGCTTTCAGATCACTGGGTCGGGGTCTGCTGCTGACCTCTTTACTAAAACAGCCAGCCCACTCACCACCTCCCGAGGGCGATCCCAGGAGTATGACTCAGGCAATGACACGTCCTCGCCACCCTCCGTGCAAACCAGCTCAGCCAGGTCTCGGGGCCAGGAAAAAGGAAGCCCCAGTGGAGACCTAAGCAAGAGCCAGGAACTCAACAGTGGCAACACCTCTGATTCAGGGAACTCCTTCACCACCTCTTCACCCCAGAACAAGGGGGCCAGTCTGGAAAATCTCTCCCCGACCAGCAGGGGTAGAGAATCAAGGTGAGTGCATCAAGTGGGGGTCCGGGAGCTCCCTCCTTAGTTTCACCTTGTCACTCTCTCATGCCGGCACTCTACTCTGCCAGGAGTCCTGCATTTGCAAGAGAGAGAAAAGTGAACTCAAACTGGCTTAATATTTTCTTTTGTTTTAATCCAGGGGCACTAGCTTCAGGTACAGCTGGATCCAAGGACTCAAAAATATGTCATTGGAAATTTGTCCTTCCTGTGAGGTCTTAGTCTGCTTCCCCACTCTATTAGCCTTATTCTCATACAGACCTTCCCAAAGCATTGACAGATATGCCAAGCAGCTAACAAATCTACTGGTTTAGCCAGACAACAGAAGAATAATGTTTCTTCTTCAATATATTAGCAAAATACCAGAGCAGGTGCTAGTTGGTTCTGCTTGGTTCAGCTTAGGTCGTTTGCCCAGCCCTACACCAATCCATGCTGTGCTTTGGGCCAGAATTTGTCACATGCCACCACTGGGAAGGAATAAGAACCTTCCCTCATTCCTCTGCAGGAAAACTCAGGTTATTGATATCAGGATGGATGGAGGTCGGAAAGGCAAAAATAGCTGTCAATTTTATTAGTAATTGTGGAAGAAAGTCTGCCATTAAATTCATTTTAAGTCACTGCCATTTAAAAACATACCACAGTACTTATCTAAATAAATTAAAAATGCATATCCACACAAAAACCTACACATGGATGTTTACAACAGCTTTATTCATAATTGTCTAAACTTAGAAGCAACCAGGACGTCCTTCAGTAGGTGAGTGGATAAACAACACTGTGATACATTCAGATGACGGCATATTATTCAAGGCTAAAAAGAAAGGAGCTACCAAGCCATAGAAAGATGGAAAGGAAACTTGCATGCAAATTTCTAAGTGAAAGAAGCCAATCTGAAAGAGCTACATTCTATAAGATTCCAACCATCTGACATTCTAGAAAATGGGAAACTATGGTGCAAGTAAAAAGATTAGTGGTTGCCAGGGGATAGTGGGAGGGAGGGATGAATAGGAAAGGCACAAAAGATTTTTAGATCAGTGAAACTACTCCATGTGATACAACAGTGATGGATAATTGTCATTTTACATTCTTCTAAACTCACAGAATATACAAAACCAAGCTACAAAGCTCTAAGGTAAACTTTATAGACTTGGGCTGACAGTGACGTGTCTGTGTAGGGTGATCAAGTGTAACACATGTATCACTCTGGTGGGGGATGCTGATGGGGGTCAAGGGTGGGATTTTGAAGAGGCAGAGGTATGTGGGCACTGCCTGTACTTTCCATTCAATTGTGCTGTGAAACATAAGCTGTTCTAAAGATAAAGTTTATTTACATGTATGTGTATATATACACATACATGTGTACATATGTGTATATATATATATATATATATATATATACATATATACACACACTCAAATTTGTATATATATGTTTATATGGGGTCTGACAATTAAGTTCATGAACTCATCCTAGAAAAAGTGCTGTCTACCTATGGCACAGTCAAGGGACTCATCTTGAGAAGCTGTGCACCAATGCCAGCACCTAGTCCCACCCTTCAGTGCTATTTTGGAACTCTTTTTCTGGAATGGCCATCTGAGCTGTCATCGTACAGCACATAAAAACATGCAGCAATAATAATGAACACCACTCAGCAAGACACCACATGTTGACATGAACACAACTGTGAGACACTGATACGCCAAGGTTACAAACCTTGCTGAATTGTTTGTACAGTGCTGCCAACATAAGCACACAGTGGCAAGTTTGCAAACTTAATTGTCAGACCTTCTTTCAACAACAGCTCTGATGGTCATTCCAGAAAAAGAATTCCAAAATGTAAAGGGTGGATAAACGCTGGTGTTGGAGCATGGCTTCCCAAAGGGAGTACCTCAAAGGTGACCATAGTGATATTCATCAGTGAGGTATGTAGCATTTATTCTAGGACAGGCTTGCAAATTTAACTCTCAGACCTTGTACATATATATGAACACACACATACCCCATAGCGCAATTTTAGGTAAAGGGAGATTAGCCTATAATAGAACATTTAGATGTCTCCATTTTTCCCCATCTTAACACGTTTGCTAGATGCAGTTTTCCTGCAGAAAACACTTCCACACAGTTGCTTAGGAGCCAGCTGTAATTCTACTTCATCATCCCCTTACTCTCTTACTCAAAAAGTCACAACAAAATGCTAATCACTAAGAGTACTGTCACAATAATAGCTACTAAAATTTACTGATCACTTCATCTGTACCATTCTTTCAGTTATTTATCCTTCAACTTGTTATCAGACATTTCCTATAAGCCAGACACTCAGCTTGGTGCTGGGGATATAAGAATGGAATGGTCTTTCCACCCCAGGAGCTTATAATTGATGAGGCAGATGCACAGATGCAGGAGGGATGGGAAAGCTTTGCTGGTGCACGCCACCATGCTAACAGTGAGGTTTTCCTTCTTCGGTGGGTGGGAGTCTGCCTTTGTTCAACGTGACCAAAATTTTCAAGACATGACCAAAGCCTTAGCACTGAAACAGTTAACAGCTCCTTTCAAGGTCAGAGCACACAGTAACCACTTCAGTCCAGGACAAACAGCTTGGCATCCATGCACAGACCTGGCCTCTGGGAGCCAGAGCTGAGGCAGAGCAAATGTCAATGTCTCCAAAAACAGGCAGTGAAGTTCCCAGAAAAGAGAAGGAGGTCACATGTCTACTGCTGTACTGCCATGCTATTAAGCAGGGAAAATCAAGAATAGCTAGAAAAACAAAAACAACAATAATAGTAACAGCAGCTAATATTCAGTAAGCCCAAACCACAGGCAAGGTACTATGCCAGGTGCTTTCCATAAATACTCTTCCTTAGTTCCTCATAAAACCTTTATGGGATAGGTACTATTATAACCCTTTTGTAACTGATAGGGAAACTGAGCCTCAGTGTGGTTGAGAAACTCAGTTAATACAAGGATTCAAATAAAGATGTGTCTCTACAACTGGAAGTAAAGCCTGAAACAAAGCTTAGTGGTCAGTGATGATGACCCCTGGCCCAATCCAAATGAACATATATTTACTGAGAACCTAACTGAGGTCCAGCATGGCCCCAGGCAGGATGAAAATACAGAAGACAGGACCCAGTCCTTTGGGTGATTCTGCACATCTGCACCCTTTTGGGGGTCTCAATTCCTCCACCTGCAAATGGGACACACCAAGGTTCCCCAAATTAAAACCATCTACCTGTTATCTTCTTGATTTTTACCATATGCATGTACTACTGATACTTTCATTTATTTTAATAATCACACACACACACACACACACACACACACACACACACAGTGCCAAAAAAGTATACACATCTTAAGAAAGGAAAATCTCTATTAAACTTATAATACTCAAGTCACATTTGACTTCTGCAATTACAAGAAGTGCTCAATGTGACTTGTATTCATCTTCTGTTATTAGTATATACTGAGTACTACAAGTTAAATACATTTTTTTCCTTTCTGAAAATGTGTATACATTTTTGGCACCCTCTGTGTATGTATGTGTGTGTGTGTGTATAACCAGGGACTCTGGAGTGTATATATACACACACACACAAACTTAAAGGAAACAATACTACTATCTGAAATAGAAAATGAGTATCACTTGTCTTAAATAGAAGGTACCTGTAAAAATGCATATAATTAAAATAATGTATTTAATCTAGTTAGTTACAGTGTCCTGCCCAAGGCTCTGAGTCTGAAGTCTTCTCTTCTCTCTTAGGGAGATTACAAAGTGTAGAGAGGTGTTAAAAACCCACTAGCACCCAACAGGGGCTTTCTCATTAATGTACTCAGAAGGATTAGAAAAGATTAGAAAGGCAGTACACCTCCCACATGTGATCTGATATTAGTTAGCGTCCTGTCCATGCCCAGTGACCTACCTAATACTCTGAAGTGGTCCCCTGTGGCATGTGTCCCACACTTGGGGAAATGCTGAACTAGATCATTGACTTTTAAGGTATCTTCTACCTCTGTTCCTCTAACATACGTGCCCTGAGATGTCTTTACAAAGGTAGTAGGATGTGAAAAGGTGGAAAGAGTGTTCTGTGAGAACACTGCAGCCTAGAAAAAGATAGGGAGGTGAATATTAGCTCAAGATGCCCCCAGAAGAGCACAATCTAGTGCTAACAGACATTCTCTCTCCTGCAGAGGATTCCAGTCACCGTGTCTGGAATGTGAGGAAGTGAAGTCCAGTTTGGTACCACCCACAGCCCAGAGCTCGCCCGTAAAAGGGTGCTCCCGCAGCTCCTCCTATGCCAGCACCCGATCCTCTAGTCACTCCTCCCGATCTCCAAACCCCAGGACCTCCCCCAGGTACACTCGGAGTAGGTCCACCTCCTCTGAAAAAAGGTGAGTGTGATCTTGATTCTGCCACACCTTCCTCCTTGGGGAGTTAACTACGGTAACTGGAGATGTCCTCTGATCCATAAGAGAGAGGAGTCATATAGACATAAGTTTCAATACCCATTCTACCCATTACTAGCCAGTGACCTGGAAAAGTCATTTACCTATCTGAATCTGTTTCTTCATCTGCAAAATGAAAACAATAAAATATGTACCCAAAAGGATTATTCTGAGAAATAAACAGCACATACAGAAATACTTGGAACATAATGAATATTAGTTATTATTGCTGCTGTTGGTATGAGAATGAGCTAATATGGATTAGTTATCTTCCACTGCATTTAAAAAAGTATCTCCAAACTTAGCATTTATAAAACAAGTGCTTACTTAGCTTCTGATTTTGTAAATCAGCAATAGAGCTGGGCTCAGCTGGGTGGTTCTTCTTCTCCACCCAGAGTCTCCATCCAAGGGCTTACCCCAGGGCAGTGAGATCCATCTCTTGGGGCTTTTTCATGTGGCTTTGATCAACCCTACCCAGGGACTCTGGAGTGAATGATCCCAGCTGACTGATCTTCACTCCAAGTGGTCTCTAATCCTCCAGCAGGCCTGTCTGGACTTGTTCACATGGTAATAGCAGGGTTCCCAGGGTTCTGAGTGAAAGAGAGAGAGAGAACACTGTAGTGTGCAAAACTTCCTGAGTCCTAGGCTTGGAACATGACATCCCCAAGTCACAAGACCAACCCAGATGCAAGGATGCTCCTCCAGGTGGGAGAAGCTGCAAAGTCACATCGCAGAGGATGTGGACACAGGGAGAATTATGACATCTTTGCATTGTTCCACCCAACTTCAATTATCACTAATTAACCAGTGGCTTTATGCAGTCCAGCTTCCCTCTGCAAACAGAAATTCCCAGCAGCGGTCTGACTATTCCTCATTTGTAACTATATAACAAAACAACAGTTGCTTTCCTAGTTAGTTATATCAAGACCAGTCCATTCCAAAACAGAAGCAAGGCAGCTGAGAAAAATATTCAATATTATACAGTGACATAAATGGAAGCGCAAAATAAACTAAAAGTAAAATTAAAGAAAGAAATATAAAATTAAGTCAGGAGAAAGGTTAAGTCCCAAAAGGCATGTCCTATCATTCGTTATAGTTGCTATGAGGGTGCATGGCAAATAGGACCTCTGAGCTCCCTAGCAGACAAAGCAAAGAAGAAAATTGCTCCATTAATTGTTACATAATTAACCAAAAAAAGATAAGAATTGAACCAGTTGGTTGAAAGAGAAACTATTTCTGATTTTTTAAGTCTCTGAAATATAACTCAGATGGCTCCTTAGAAAAGGGACAATGTATGGTATAATGGATGGAAATGCCTGGCAGATCCTTTCAAAGTGTCCAAAAGCAGGTTATATCTGGACTCTTTCTTAAAATATCTCCCAATGCACAGCCAAAGAGCAAGCTGGCAAAAGCAGGTTTCCAGGGGCTGTAGCTGGACACTTGCCCCAGGGCAGTGAGATTGGAAAAGCTATTCCCTCCCCACAATGTTCTCTAAAAGTGGGAGACATTAGCAGGGATGGAAAGAAGACTGGGTGTAGCACAGGGATTCATAATTTGGATTCACAATAATATAGTCTACAGAAGTCAAGGACACTTTGGAGCCAAACAGACCTGAATTCAAGTCGTTTTTAAAGCAACACCTGAATTCGTATCTTCTACGATATCTGTACTTCTGTTTCCCTATCTGTAATATGGCGTTGATAATAGTGCCTAATCCTAAAATATGTTGAGGATTAAATGAGATAATGGACACAAAGTATTAATTCAATATCTGCCACATAATTAAATACATAATAGTGACAGCTAACATTCCCGTGTGCTGGCTAATTGGCACTTAGCATACGTGCCAACATGCTAAATTTGCCCTAATTTACTCATTTAACTTGCAACTGTATAGGGTAAGTATTATTATTACATATATTTTACAAATGAGAAAACAGAGTCCCAGAGAAGTGAAATTACCTGCCCAAGGTGGCACAGCTAGTAAGAGACCCAGTAAGAGGAAGTCGTTGGTATTATTATTAACCACCCCAAAAGAAAGCCGATTCCCTTCTCTGGTAAGGGCCCAGTTCCTCCCACCGACCACCAGAAAGAAAAGGCTCGCTGCCTGGGGACCGGCTGAATAAAGCTGTAGAACTCCCGGGCGACCCAAGAGGAGGACGCCCTGCAGGCTCCTCAGAGGCTGTCACCTCTCCCCAGGTCCTACTCTCGCTCTCCCAGCTATTCCTCCAAGTCCGGCAAAAGGAGTCCGCCCAGCAGAAGCTCCCGACCGCGCCGCAGCCCCAGCTACTCACGCTACAGCCCCAGCAGGTACTGGACGCGCCCCTGGGCTCTGCGCCTCTTCTCTGGCGCCGGGTCCCTGACCTGCCTCTCGGACCGTCTTTCTCTTTAGTCTCACCCAGCCTCAGCATTTTTAAAGATCCCCCTAGTCCTTAATCCACTCTCTTAGTCAGGAGTGGCAGCGAGGCACCAGACACACCCTTGTGAATCAAAGCCCCCAGCCCAAGCACTCCCACAGCCACACTTCAGAACTCATTCCTGGCCCTAGCCCTTTTTACCTTTCATCCCTATATATATATAACTCCCAAATCTTACCCACACCCCGGGCCCCGGGTGACGCTCGCATCCTCGTCCCTGCAGCACCTGCGCCAATGCGATGCCCGCCTGCACAGGCTGACCCCTCCGCACGCGCCCAGCCCCCTCCCCATGGTGCTCACCCCGCAGGCTCTTCCCACAGCTCCGTGTTCTCCCTCCCGTCTTCCCTGCTGGCCCGCGCAGACCCTGTGCCCTGTCCTTGGGGGGCGGTAAGGAGAGGAAGCGAGTGCAGGTCCCCAGTAAATACCCTACACCCCTTCAGGGAGCGGGACCCCAAGTACAGTGAGAAGGATTCGCAGCAGCGGGAGCGCGAGCGAGAGCGTCGGAGACGTCAGTCCTACTCGCCCATGAGGAAGCGCCGGAGAGACTCCCCAAGCCACCTGGAGGCGCGGAGGATAACCAGGTGCGGGCAAGAGAGGAAGGGAGACCCTCTTTCACCATCGTCCCCTCTCCCATTCCTACCTGTCCAGGCCACAAGTTCACCCCAGACCTGCTTGGGGTTGGGATTTCAGGATTGTGAGAGTTGGGGGGTGAGCAACCCTCCCACCCCCACCCATTGAAATTAAGTTTCTGTTTTAAAGCCTCAGGGCTGAGTCGACCTCCCCACCCTGCTTGGGGAATCTGGTGGAGGCCTGGGGTGTGCCCAAAGTCCGGGATGGAGCTGGAGCCGGGGCTGGGGAGACTGTGGGGTCAGGTCTAGGAATGGAAGCCAAAGCGCAGGGGCGGGGCCTTGGTCTGGCAAGGGAGCCTAGGGATTGGGGACAGACTTTCACTCTCCGATGCCACGCTTAAATAGCCCTATAAATAATTACCCCTGAACCAATGTGGAGAGGGCAAACGGGATTGCTTAGGTGCCAAAGGAACCTAGAGGGAGTAGCGCTGGTTAAGACGTGAAGTGGAAACATGGCCTCGAAAAGGCTCTTACCTTTCAGAGCCTCAGTTTTCTCTTCCACGAAATGCTGAAGGTAATGACTCCCACATGTGTGCTTTGTGAACTTAATGCAGAACCTCACTGTGTGCCATTGTAATTGATTGAATGATTAGACTAGGTGGATAAAGTTCCCTGTAAGAGGTAAGGTCTCAGAAGAAAAATTCTCTAATAGAGAATAGTCACAAGTTTCCAGGCCCTGAAAGCTGGGAGAATGGCTGAATGCTGCCCTAAGATTGAGTTGGGCTCTCCTCCTGGAGCTCCAAGCATCAGCTACTGGAGCAGAGATCCTGACTGCCCAGTGTGCCGCCCTGGAGATGACAGAAGAGAAAAAAGAACATGCACCCTAGAGGAGGCCTTTTCTGAAATCTCCCACAGAGTACCCTGCCTCAGCTTGTGGGGAATTCCGAAACCCACTGCCTTGACCCAAGGTGTCCTTGGTGTCCACTGGGGAAAGGCCAAGATAAAAGTGGCATTTCCAAAAGGTTATCTGGTTTCCTTGGTCAACCTAAAATCCATCTCGATTAACTCATTCAGTGTTTCCCAAACTTTAGCCATCGAACAGCGTCTTTACCACTTTGGCACTGTCTGCTTATTAATTTTCCTAAAATAGACCCCCTTTTTAGCGGTTCATACATTTATTTCAAAAGGAAACTGGATATAGTACAGAAAATGGAAAATCAACCTCTTTGCCATAAATAGATAATTCTAATAAAAATAAAAATAGCAAAACAAAACTACGATGAAAGTTTAGAGGTAGATTCTGTTGATAGCTGGAGGCTCTAAGCCCTAGGCTTGATTCCTTAAAAAATAAATAAATAAAAAGTAAGATGATCACTTTCAAGCATATTAGCACTAAGCTGAGATTTTCTCTCTGATGTTTTCAGGACTTCAAGGGAAGTGGAAAAGTAGTCTTTGTTCCTAAGGGACCGGGAAATGAAGGATACTGCCTTCCTGGGACAAGCCTGGGGCTCCCCTGGTGGAGGATGGGTGGAACCGGGCCCTCACCCGTCTTCCCTCTGCTCTCTGCAGTGCCCGGAAACGCCCCATCCCCTACTACCGGCCCAGTCCTTCTTCCTCCGGCAGCCTCAGCAGCGCCTCCTCGTGGTACAGCAGCAGCAGCAGCCGCTCCGCCAGCCGCAGCTACTCCCGGAGCCGGAGTCCCAGCTGGAGCCGGAGCCGGAGTCGGAGCAGGACCCGCACTAGCAGCAGCTCTAGCTCCCGGAGCCCCAGCCTGGGCTCCCGGAGCCGGAGCCGGAGCCGAAGTCGGAGCCGAAGCCGGAGCCGGAGCTACAGCTCGGCAGACAGCTACTCCAGCACGAGGCGCTAAGCAAGGGCCTTCCTTTGAGCCAGCTGCCCTGTGGGGCTCCCTTTTGCTCTGCCGGCCTCCCCCATCACCTGCCCTTCCTGCCTTCTCCTTACAGATTTTGAGAGCTCCTGGATGCTGTCCTTCCTGCTTTCCTGGGGAAGAGAAAAAGAGTGTGCCGGGGGCTTCACCTTCTTGGTCAAGCTGCTAGGAGCCTCGCTACCAGCACCATTTGGGGGCTCAACTCAGGACTGGGCATGTGGAGAGAACCATCCTCTGTGGCAGAAAAAAAACAAAAAACAAAAAACAAAAAAAAAACTCAAGGTTTTATAATAAGCAATGGGTCCATGACTCAAAAGTTGGGGCCTGGCCAAGAAGATGGATGCACCCATCACAGGAGGCCGGTAGTCATCCCTCACCTGCCTTCATCCTTTCTTCACCAATCTCATCGCTGCACATGGATGGACCCCCATGAGGGGTGAGATAAGAGAGGAGACCAAGGGCAGTTCTGGCCCAGGATAAGGGGTCAGGCCTTTAACAACCTCAGACAGGCCCGAGCAAAGGGTAAGACTTTAGCCTTTAGAAGAAGGGACATCCCTGAGAAGGGGACATGGACATTTGAGCTGGTGGTAGGTGTCAGGAGCTAGGATATGGGTTCTCTGGTGATGAGTATGAGAGCAAAAAGGAAGGGGTCAGTCTGTGGCTCCCAGGAGCTCAGCATGGTCAGGGAAGGGAACCCAGTTACAGAGAGGTCACTGCACAAAATGCCTTTTGGCTGTTCACAGGGGCCCTGCAACTCCAAGAGAAAGGAGACAGTTAGACTGGTCAGCACAGTTTGGTCTAGAGCCCTCACTTCCCAAATTTGCCCCTGCCCCACATGCTGGCACCAATTTAATTCCACAGGACCATCTGCTGAGCATTCCCCAGTGCCATGGCCAGCTGCCAGCTGCCAGCGCCAGCAAGTCTGGCCTTACCCTCTGGTTGGCGCCTGTAGGCCCCCTCCCCACCGCCCAGAAGGCCACACCTTGGATCCTACCCAGGCGGCCTGGCACCTACCCACTCACCCTGCAGCCTAAACTACTCCCCTTGCCTCTCAGGAATTGTGCCAGGATGGGGCAGGCAGCTCAGGTTTGGGGGAAAACACCCAAATCCAGAGTCCAGGGGAGAGGGACTTAGATGCCCCGTGTCTCCAGCTCCTGCTGGATCCTGAGGTTTCTTGTCAGCTTGGGAAAGACCCACCTTCATTTCCTTCCTCGCCCCACCTTCCCCCCTGGCCAGGGCTGGGCAGAGAGGGTAAGTTGATCTCTGAGATACACAAATACCACCAGCTGCTTCACCCACTGAAGGTGCTGAGAACAGGGAGGTGAGGAATAGATCCTTAAAATAAACTCTCAGGCGTCCCCCTCACCAGCTGACTGGCACTCTGGAGCCTTGTGGGTGAGTTTCAAGTTTGTGGTAGCAACAGCAGCAGGACAGGACATGCAGGGAGAGAGGACAGTTCTCAGATTTTGGATACTTTGGATGGATTATGGGGAAGCAGGGACCAAACTCTCTTTATCCCTCCAACCACAGGGAAAACATTTGGAAAAAACTTATTGTTGGAAGCAGTGACCTCTACCCCACCCAATCTTCCCCATCCAATCAGCCTATGGGGCCAGAGACTGCCATGCAACCATCCAGAAAGCTCTTTCTCCCTCAGGAGAAAGGGGACCCCAGTCAGCAGTGGACAACCTGGCCTCCCCCCTCGCCCCCTAAGCCCCACCCACCAAGACTAATGGATGCCGATGCTGTCAGGGCAGAAGGCCAGATGGCAGGTGCCTGGGACAGGGGCCAGTCCCCTGCAACTGTAAATAACCTTCTTTCCCCACCCAGAAACCCAAACTGGACTGCAGTCTCCCTTCCTGGAGACAGAGGCTTCCGGAGCCACCAGACTTGCTTGGACTGCCTTTATTCAGACATTCTAGGGGACCACTTATGCCTGGGGCTCCTAGCAAATCTTTTATTTATTTTATTTATTTAACTATTTATTTATTTATGTGATGACTTTCTCTCTCTCTCCCTCTCTCTTTCTCCATTAGCAGTATTTAATTATTTATTTATTTATTTATTTATTTATTTATTTATACAGAGAGGTTGTGTGTGTTTGTGTGTTATGTGTGTGTTTGGGGTGGGGACTGCAAAATTATTTTGTGAGTCTCCCCCCTTTTTTTTTTTTCCTCCTGTCTCTGTGGATGGGATTTGAAAGGCTGGAAGTGGATGGGCTATTTGTCTTTTCCCTCAAAGCCAGGAATATCCTTGGGAGTTGGCCCAAGTTGGCCCATTCAGTCTAATGTCAAAGAGGTTCAAACCTATGTCCTCCCCAGCCCCTGTGTCCCCCAGCTACCTCACTGAGGTATCAAAAAATGAAAACCACCCAGAGGCTTGTGAGTGAAGGTGCTGAATGGCCAAAGAGGAGTCTCAGTTTATGCAGTGGTTGGAGTCTAACTTGGCATGTGGGACCAAAGTTGTACAAAGTCAAAAATCCCCTCTGAGAGGTTGTACCTTAGGGAGGCACTCGACTGGAGACAGATGTGCTGTCTCTTAGCAGACCGATGACTTCTCATACTGTTCAGTACTCACTAAAGTAGTCGTCTTGTATTTTGAAGGCCATTGTGGGTGAGGATGCTGACTGGTTTTATATTGGGAAAGCACTTGAAGTTGATGAGGAGCTCACACCGTGAGAGTAAAGCAGGAATTAAGCTGACTGAGGAGATACGCACACTCACTCCAAGGAACATATTCTAGGGCTAGATTACTCATTGAGCACACTTGGTGGGTTTCATGTCAGTTACACGTGCTCCCTCTCCACTTTCCCTTAATTTCTCCCCTCCTCCTCAGGTTTGAAAGCTGTCCTGTTCCTTTTGAAATGGAGACAAGGTATTAGCCATCCGTCCTGAGTTTGGGAGAGACTCACAAACCCAAAGCAAAAGTGTTTTTCCATGATCTCTTGCTGTTCCATCAGGGAAGAGCAAAAAGCTATTTCTGAAATTAAAAAAATAATAACCCAGAAGGTGGGAAGAGCCTAATGCCCCCTGCCCCCAAGAAGGGAGGCCCATTTGCAAACCCATGCTGGGAGGGTCCAGGATCCAGAGGCCTTTATCAGTCCTGCCTATGTGACCAACTGACAATGTTGTCTGGCTGCTGGCCAAAGAGGGCTCTTACCTTTTCCAGAAGCTGCTATCCACTATCCCTTGCAATCGCCAGCTTTGGGTTCTGTGAGACTTTTGCAAAATCTCTAGTCATTTCCCTGGCAATGTGACTACCCTGCCCAACCCAAGCAAGGGGGTAGCCCTATCCTGGCGGAAGTTTACAAGAAGGCTGTTTAAATGCCTCCTGGGGGAAAAAATTCTCTCTCTCTCTGTTTCTCTAATTTCCTTTACACTCTCTTTTTTCCATTCAAAACTGAGACTATAGTTGAGGCACTTGGGAACCTTGATTAACCAGAACTCTCAACTCCTGGTAGTGCTGTGTCTACTTGATTCTCCTCACCATCTGCTTCCAGGAAATAAGGTAGATCACCAGAAATCTGCTCACAGTGAGGACTTCACTCAAACCAGCATCCAGAGTGGTTATGGTTTGCAGGAAAGCAACATGGTTCCCCAAGCACTTTGACCTTCCTGCTGTGGATGTGCCTGGATGAGTGAAACTGGGTCAATTGTTCCCTTTCTCTGGGCCAAGTTCCCACATCTCTGAAAGCAAAAGTATTTTTGAGCTACAATCCAAAATGCTAAGCTGAGGCCTGGGAGGGTCACCAAAGACAGAGGGAGCTTCACTGAGACTCAGAAGGAAAAGGAAAAGAGACTCAAACATTTTTAGGAGGTTCTCAGTCATGAGAGTATAAAAAGTAAAAACCAAAAGCAAGATTTGAATTGCTTTAGTTTAAAAAGCTAACTAATTTAGAGCTTCCTTCTAGGAACATTCTGGTTCAGGGAGGTTTGACCACATTCCTAACCCTATTTCTTCCCTCCTTTGAAGGAAAGTCTGTCTTTCAATTAAAATGTTAGAAAGAATTAAGGAGCTCAATCTCAGCCCTATCCCTTCATTTGTTCAGACCCAGTCTCTTTCCTGAAAGGGTTTGCTTGAAGAGGCCCAACGTTGGGGTGCTCCCAAAGGCAAGCAAAGCAAATCACTTTCCCTCTCAAGTCCAGCTTCCGTCTTTGCTTCTGCCAAGTGCTTTCCACCGCTTCTTTTCCACCAATGTTCAAAGTAGTCTCATGTGCATGAATTTTGCCCTGCTTTTCCCCTTTAGCTGAATAGAAAAATGTGTCTTAAAACAAAATCAAAATGAGGATTCCTCAAAACCTTTTCCTCCATTGGCCAGTCGAGTCCTGGTGAGAAACTTAGGCCAGATGCAATGCCATCAGGCAATCCTTTATTGAAACTGTTTCCTTCTCAGTTCTGCAGAAGGGAGCCAGTGATGTATGTGGACACAGTTACCGTCTCCCCTCTTATCTGTGCCTTTTGGATGTTGTTTTTGCTTTGGTTTGGTTTTGGGGGTTTTTAGTTCTTGTTTGCATTGTAAATACCATGTTGGAGAACCCTCATCAGAACATGGCTTATTTAATAATTTATTTTCTATTTATTGAGTGGTATTGGAAAAGGAGAGGGATCACCTCTTCCCCTGAATTGTTATTGGAAACTGGTTTATCTTCCAGCCCTGGGTGCTGCTGTCTGCAGCAGGGGCATTATTGCACAGGTAATGAGTACTAGATTCACCAAGCAAATTAGAATTGGCAAAAATGGAGGCTTTACTCATACAAATTAAGCTGAAATGGAACTAAGACACTGGTTATCTCCAGGAAAACCTCATTTAGATGGAAATTAATTGAAGAACAAAAATGCTTGTGCATGAACCAACTTCTATTAAAAAGTCACAACTCCTTGGGGAAAAAAAAAAAAAAAGAAAAGAAAAAGAAGGAATGAGAGAGAAAGAAATGTTAAACCCTTTTCTCTGGCCAAGAATACATATGCCTCATCTTCTAATGAGCTGAGCTAAAGAGACTGGAATGGCATTTTTGTGTGGTTCTCTTGCCTGTGTGTCTGTCTGAATGAAATCACATGGGTCTTAGGCCTCAGTCTTGTCACCTGTAAAATGAGGCTTAGCCTGTGTATTCTGGGCAGGGTGGAGAAGGATTGGCTATATCGTCCCTTGTCTTCTGTTGAACATAGGTCAAAGGGGGTCAAATAAAGAAAACAAAAAGATATGTTCTGGACTTCATTTGCAGGGCGAGGTCACAGAAGCTGAGTCCCGCAGTCAGATATGGGGGACCTCAAGCTGCTGTCACCTTGCTGATTATAGCCTTCTATATTTAGCTCAAACATCTTTCCAAGCTCAGTGGTCCAGAGTCATCACAAGAGAGACTAAGGTGGCTTTACCCCACCCTGGATTTAACCTCTATTCATTGTCAGGCCCCATTTTGCACAATCAGTCAAATAAGCCACTGACATAGGTTATATTGCCACTTTCCAGATGAAAAAAGTGAAGCCCAGGAAGGGGAGCTGATGTGCCCAAGCTCCCTTAAGCTCAGATCAGTTTGACCCCCTGTCCTATGTTCCCTCAGCAACTCTTTCTCCAGGGGTCTCTGCTGTGGGGACTTCCCTCTGCACTGTATCTTTTCTCTCCCAATTCTCAGCTATTTCCTTAAGCGGTAATTGGTTAAGGACCTAGACGAATTCACCACATTGGTCCAGGGGACTTGGTGCACTCTAAGGCCATTTCTCTACACTGGGATCTGGGACTCACAACTGGAAAATTCCAAACCCGAGGACCAACCACCAGCCCAGCTCAGCCTCACCAGCCGGCCTCTGCGTGGAGTAAACCCACATCAGAGAGAGAGAGAAGCCTCTGTGTCCTCTGCCCAGTGACACAGCGGCCATGGCTTGCTTGATTTCTGGTCTCTACAGATAAGCATAACCTTCCTGGGGTTTCGGGTTTTTCAGCCTGTACGAAACATGTCTCTGTTCTAATTAAAGATCCCATGATATGGTGTTCTCATCTGTGGCCCAGTGTCCTCTGTCTACTTGGGGTTCCCAGAAGCAGAGAGGTAGGAAGGAACCAGGGAGCTGGAGAACACTGAAGCAGCACCTGCCATGTGCCATATGTGTACCCACTGCTCAGCTAGTTTCTCTAACCCTACAAACAAACCTACAAGTATTTTGGTTACACACACACACACAAAGGTCTGACAAATAATTGCATGAACTCATCCTAAAAGAAGTGCAACATATCCCATTGCTGAATATCACCAAGGTCACCTTTGAAGTACACACCTTGGGAAGCTATGTACCAATGCCAGTGCCTAGTGCACCCTTCAAAGCCATGTTGGAACTCTTTTTCTGGGATGATCATCAGAGCTGTTGTCATATTATGCTTGATGTCCTGAATGTCATCGAAATGTCTTCCTTTCAATATTTCCTTTATCTTCTGGTAAAGAAAAAAGTCATTGAGAGCCACATCAGGTGAGTAGAGAGGGTGTTTCCATGTAATTATTTGTTTACTTGCTAAAAGCTTCCTCACAGCATTGTGTGAGCTGGTGCATTGTCATGATGCAAGAGCCCATTTTTGCAGACACCTTTCAGTTAATGCTGCTCTGTAGTAATACACTGCATTTCCCTCTAAAAGATTGATGCTATTTTTAGTGTTCAAGTGTTGTCTCAAATATACACACACATTTACGTTTACGTTTACACATGTGTATATTTGAGTTCTAATTTGAGGCCAGCTTGATAGCTACAGGCTAAATAATTAGTAATAAAAATTATTCCCTTCTTTAAAAAAAAGATTTTCAATTATTTTCCTGTTTTTCTTTGTCTGCTATGCTTCTCACAATTGGCCAATGATTTTGACACACAATTCAATAAACTTTAGCAATGGTTCCAGTCAGTTCTGCACACAGTGGCAAGTTCGCAAACTTAATTGTCAGACCTCATATGTATATGTTGTGGAATGCCTTAGGAGGAATTTTATGAAGCATTTATGCGTATTATCTTAATCTTCACCACACAAACCCCTATGAGATAGATGTTAGGATCTCCTTCTTACAAAGAAGCAAACTAAGGCCTAGAAAAAGTAGTCACTAGCCCAGGGGTCACAGAATAAATCGATGGTCAAATCCAGGCAGACTGACTCAAAAACGCAAGCTGTCAGCTGCTCTGCTTTATAGCACTTGAGTTTGTGCAGTGAGTAACCAATGTTTTTTACTGAGACTTTGGTGGCTGGGAGGAAGTTCCATGCAGGGCATAGACTTTATAGTCCAAAGATTTAGATTTGAATCTAGACCCCACCTTTGCCAGCTGTGTGGCAATTGGGCAAGGACTATACCTTACTGTGCTTGGTTTGTTCCTCTGTAAAATGGGACAGCAACAGCTACCTCTTGGGCAGCTTTGGGGACTAACTGAAATGGTGGCTTTAAAAAAATGGTGCACAAAAGGCGCTCAATGACTTTGAGTGGGCAGCATTACTATTTCCTAAACTGCAATGGAGCTGTGGTAGTGAGGTTCACACAGCCAGCCCAAAGTAGCCATCCTGAAATGGCGAGGGCCCTTTAAGGCCCCGTGGAGGCCTCTAGAAATGTACTCGGTGGAGAACTGAAATAATTCTTACCCTCCAGAGTAGGTGTTGTATACCCCCACAGGGACAGGAAAAGTGAGGGAAGTAGTCAAACTTAGGATCATGGAGAAGTGGAGAGCCCAGTCTATAGATATCAAATGGAAATCTCAGCTCAATGTTGCCAAATCTCCCCATTTTTCAAGACAACCTGAATTTTTAGATAAAATCTCCTGATTTTTTATGTCATCATTCATTGTTTCTTCAAACACTATGTGGGTCAAAAAATTATGCACACACAGTCCACAACTGCGTTGGTTATCAACTAGGAGAGAAAGAGCAAAGTAAGTTACCACAGGGGCTCCATGCATTCTGCCCAACAATAAACTCCCTTGGGAATCACTTGTCTGGGGTAAGCTTTTGTGAGTAAATCGGGGCTTTCCACCACTCCACCCCATCTCTTTTTTTTTTTTTTTTTTTTTTTTTTTTGCAGTTTTTGGCCAGAGCTGGGTTTGAACCTGCCACCTCCAGCATATGGGGCTGGCACCCTACTCCTTTGAGCCATAGGCGTCGCCCTTCACCCCCAACTCTTTATACACTGATCTCTTTCTTTCCAAATAGCTTGGTTAAAGCAACAATCAGTGTCCTGTTCTGAGGCTTCAGCAATAAATAATAATGATAAATAACACTAATAACTTTTATAAAACAGTTTATTATGTGCCAGGCCCTCTGCATATACTAGCTTATTTTATTTCTATAACAACACCATTTAGTCTCACTGGACAGAGGACAAAATTCAAGCTCATGAAGGGAAGACTACACGGCTATTGAGTATTTGAAAGCTGGTCTGTGACTCCTGGGCCATTTCTGCTTTACCCAACAAAGGTGTGAGCCCTTTCAACTCAGAGCTAGCTCAGATCTAGCCCCTGAGGACTTTTATTCCCAGAAAATGGGGTTGCCAGGAGACTGTCCCTGTGACTCACTGGAGGAGGCCTTCACTTTCTGTCTCCAGTTACCAGAATTCAGGTGTGTGTTTTTCCAGCAATCGATCTGAACAGGCACACCAACCCCTCCCCACCCTGGCTGTCCAGGCTCCAGAGCAGAGAGACCTACTTTCAGAGATTGGCAGCTGCCAAAGATGGAGCAGAGGTGTCATGCGTGCAACACTCAAACCCTGGCAGTCCTAAGGATATGCACAGCCCCTCCGTGGGATGAAAACAGCAGGATAAGCAGAGAGGTGAGGAGAAACATAGGAAAATAAAACCTCCCAAGAGGCTGAGGACAAAAGTTGATGGATGGCCTGAAGCAAATTAGGCCCCTCTCTAGAACCTAGTTACTGTACTGGCTAAAGTAGGCTAGCAGGCCAAGGGTCCTCAACCCTGGCTGTACACTAAAATCACCTGTGGACTTTATAAAACCACCCATGCTCAGGTCCTACCCCCAAAATAAGACTCTCTGAGGATGGGTGACAGACATCAGTGTTTCCAAAAGGCTTCCTAGGTCATTCTTATATGAAGCCAGTATTGAGAACCACAGAATTAGATGGTACCTAAAATGCCAGCCAGACCTGATGTCCTATAGTGGGCTACTAGGTACCATTGTGGTGATAATAAAACAAGCAATGAAAGTACCCAACCCTTATACTATGAGCCAGGCATGCTTCTAAACGCTTCCCACATATTAGCATAAATTACATATTCACCTTCACAACATCCTTCTAAGGAAGATACTATTTTTAAAGCCCATTTTACAGATGCAGAAACAGAAACGTGGATAGTTGCCCAGGCCACACAGCTAGTAAGTGGCACAGCTGGATGCTCGATGAGGGCTGTCCACAGAGGGCCCTGAAACAGCTTTGGAGAGTCAGGGACGGCATCACGGAAAAATTGACTTCTAGGTTGATGTTGGAAAGTGAGTAGGAGTTGGCCAAACACAGAATGAGGGTTTAGGAAAGAGGAGGGAGGGGAGCCAACCTCAGACAGGGGCAACCTTATGTGCACAGGCCTAGCGGTGACACCCACCTGTGTAAAGCAGGCCCTTCCTCACCCGCCTCCCCAGCATATTCCTTCCACAGCACTATTACCCTCTGTGATAGTGCTAATCAGTTTGCTTACTTGTTTATAGCCCATCTCCATGAGGACAGCAGACTTATTTGGTCTGCCTCATTCATCCCTGTGCATCAGAGCACTTGGGCAGTTGTCAAGTGACCGACTCCACCCAGGGTTGCCAGTTCCAATCCTTTCTAATGCCCATTCTTCTTGAGCTGGTTAATTGTCCCACACAGGGACTTTACGGATCTCTCATGCACATACTCTTCCCCTGAGGAGCGAGAAAATGAGCACCTACTGTTTGTTCAACATTGTTCAAGGCCCTGGAGTATATGGCCTAGGATTAGAAAACAGCATAATTTTTAAAAGGCAGTGGCTAGACACAAGGACTTAGGAGTCAGACAGACCTGGGTTTGAATCTCTCTGTTACTTCCTAGCTCTGTGTCTATGCCTCAGTGACTTAACCTCCCTGAGCTCGGGTTCTTCATGTTTCCAGGAGGGATAATAAAAGTAGCCATCTAGTAAGGTCCCTGTGAAGTTGGTAGGGGTGGTGCACAGAAAGCACTCAGGCAAGTGTCTGACGGAGCTTGTACTATTGTCACTGACGATAAAAACAACAGAGAAGCAGGAGAGGCTCAGTTGCTTACATAAGCTCATGACAAGTTTCTGGGAAGATTTCAAGTCACCTTGGCAAAAAGGATGAACAGTCTCTCATCTTTCATCACCATGAACACCAAATGCTCAAGAGAGGCACTCCCACCTGCTGCCCTCTGTAAGTATCTCCTCCACTTGGAAGAACCTAGAGTCTCCTGAAAACTTGGCAATCTCCCTACGTATATCTCCACCCTGATATTTCATCAACATTTTTCACCTAAGTAGGTCTAGCATCAATCCATCAGTGGAGAGACAATGGGGCACTAGTCATGCATTTCCACCCAGAGTGGGTCTACAATATGGATTTACCACACCTTCAGAATGCGGTTTGGCCAGCCTATAGCCAGAGGACTGACTCATGCAAGTTTTGCTTTTTGTCTTTTCTTCCCTTTGCCATGGAAGGTTGTCAAATGTCTTCTGAAGGTTCAGTGTTGGATCCCTGTGGCAATAGACTCTCAAATTCAAAGCCAAAGTAAACACAACCAACCCCATCAAATTCAAGTCACATAGCTAAGTGCAAGGAGGTTGGGATAGATGAACACTCACGCACACGCGCGCACACACACACACACACACACACGTTTATCCTTTCATTCTCCCTGACCTCTAACACTTCTGCTTGATGAAGTTGTCTTAACCCAAAGGAATGCATGGCCTCCTGTGCTTGGGTTTCCCGGAGTCTTTGAATCATTTGAAATCATAGACAAAGTTTGCTGTATTCATATATCAGCATTTTAGCTCACAGGAGTATATACTTCCCACCAGTTTTCCAAAGGGATTCAACTTAAGGAAACTTTTAGTATGTTTCCACAGAAATCTATTTCCACTCTCTCAGGATGTGGCAGAGGCCTCAGGTGCTTTACGATAGCCATCCCTCCCTTCATCCATAGTAATAAAAAAATTCCCTATGCTGATCTGGGTTCTTTGCCACCCAGAATAAAGACTGAATTTCCTAGCCTGCTTTGTAGCTATGGGTAGCCATGTGACTGACATCTACCAATGAGGTGTAGACAGAATTTTTGCAAGGCAGCTTCCAGAAATTTCTATAAAGTAAATTTGTCATGTGTTTTCTTCCTTCTTCTACATCCTTTCCTTCTTGCTGGCTGGAAGGTGGCCTGATGGCTGGAATTCAAGTGACTCCCTGATTCTTGAGGTAGCTTTGGGAATGGAGCCCGTATAAGTGGAACAATAAGATAGAAGGAGTCTTGGTCCCAAGAATGTTCAGGAACAGGGGCTCCATCCCAGGAAAGGACAGGATGCCTCTGGACTTCAACATTAGGAAGAAATAAATCTGTCGCTTATTTTAGCCACTGTTATTTTGACTGCCTGTTATTCACAGCGAACACTAATCCTAACTCATATTCAGGGTGAAGTTAAAACAGTCCCCAGAAGGAGATGTCTTGTCAACATCTCTCTTTCTCCATCTCTATACATCCTCTGCAGCTCCTTCAGCCTCCCTCCCACCCTCCCAGAACAAAACTCAAAAATGCTCTCAGGCTGAACACTCCTTAGAGCTATCACTCCCAGACATAGAATAAACTGTTTCCAAAGCAGCTCTGGCATCAAGCAGCGTCAAACCAGCTCCTGTCCTAACCTCAAAGGTATCTGGGAACGGAGCTCTCAATATTGCAGACCTCTGGTTCTCCCTCTCCCTCTGCACAGGAGCTCATGACAGCACTCTTCATAAATGTCTCAAATAGAGAGAGACACATGCCACTTTCCCAGTCAGGCTCTTGTCAGGGAAGGAAATAGAATGATTTCTTTGTCATTCCTTCAATACATTATTAGTATTAAGAAAGTTCTTTTAAAGCAATACCAATAAGCACAATCAGAACAGAATTAGGAGGACCACCCATCAGAATAGGTTAGGTTATGCTGCAACAACAAATAAGACCAAAGTTTCCATGCCTTGAAAAAACAAAGATCTATTTCACAGTGGGCCAGCTGGGACAGTCCACTCATGACTGATGGTGGTGACTGTGGTGCTGATGATCATAATGCAGACAGAAAGAGAAATTGCCTAGGGTCCTGCCTACATGGAGCCAAGGGTCTCCTGTAGGTGATTAAGTGGCAGCTATCACTTCCGCTCATACCCACTGGACACAATCCATTGACACAGCTCCTTCCAACCACAGTGGCATCAGGAAGTACGCTGCTACCTCCCAGATGCCCAGGAAATGGGAAGGAAGAGAAAAAAAACAGAAATGTTTGGTCAACAACACTAATGACAACTGCAAAGCACAGATTTTATTGAACCCAACTATGTGCCAGGTATAGCTGTAGATGCCAGCAATACCACCAAGAACAATCAGAAGCCCCTACCCTCCACCCTCATGGAGCTTACATCTAATGGAAGAGGCAGACAAACGCATGATTAGACATGTAAAATCTAAGGTAGTGGCAAAGGCTACTGATAAATAAAACCAGCTGATGTAAGAGAGCAGGGGGTTAGAAGAGGTTTCTCTGAGGAGGTGAAATTTATAGTCAAGAGAAGAATGAAGAGAATGACCCTACAAAGACCAGGGGCAAGATGGTGCCGGCAGTGGGAGTAGCACGCGGGAAGCCCTCCGGCAGTAACCTGCTTGCCTCGTCTGTTTGACAGACAGAAAGTTGCACCCTGGGGCTGAAGCACCCTGAGCAAGAGATGGGAAGAACCGGAAGGGAAAGGCAGCCCGGAGCCTTTATTTTCTTCATACAACTTTACAGTAGCTGAAATTATCCCCATTACTTATTTAAGTGTTTGTGTATTGATACACATGAAAGCTTATACGGCTCATTCACTGCTTTGCACATAAGAACTTGATTAAAATGGAGTGAATGAATAAACGAGCAAGTAAACACTGACTGTCTCCCCACTTCCCACATCTGGTTCTCCTCACATGTTTCCTGAAAACCATCCCCACTTTACAGATGGCAAAACAGAGGCTTGGAGAGGCTAAGTCCCTTGACCAGGGAAGCAGAGCAAAGAGGATTCAAATCCAGATCTGTTCAAGTTCTTACCCACCATGTTTTATTGTCTTATGTGTGAAATGCAAACTGCCACGTCCTGAAAACTCTGGTTGGTCAAGACAGGAATTCCCGAGATGCAGAATAACTTATTTGGGCCATGAAAAGGGATCTCAAATGCCCTAACAAAGGCTCAGAAATACAAATAAGACCCCCTGGCTGAGTGTGTTCATCCTTTAGGATTCTAGGTGAGAAAGCAAAACACTCCTCTACCCCCCACCCCCACATACACACAGAGCTGACCCCTGAATCACTTCTGCTGGGGGCACCTGTAGCAGAGAGAAACTCCTGTCAAGCCACCCCCTGCCCCAGCTCTGAATGGGTTTCCTGTCAGCAACATGTAAGGATCCCTCTGGTTGACTCAGGGAAGGCTCCTCCCAGGTTCCAGAGAAGAAGGCCTAATGAGAAGGTGGGGAGAGCCAGGGGTGGGATGGGGGGCCAGAGACCTGAAGGCCAGCTGAGGTCTGCTGGCTTGGCCTGGGTTTGGAGGGCCAGTTCCCTGGCCAGGTTACACACTGTGGGACCAGTGGCACAGCCTCCCCGGGCAGCCAAGAGCAAGTCAGCCCAGATGTGACTCTGTGCCTTAGATTGTACAACTCTAAAATGTGAGACTACAAGGCCAGGCTCAGTGGCTCACACCTGTAATCCTAGCATTCTGAGAGGCCCAGGCCAGGCGGGTGGATTGCCTGACTCAGGAGTTTGAGACCAGCCTGAGCAAGAGCAAGACCTCATCTCTAAAAACTAGCCAGGTGTTGTGGGAGCACCTATAGTCCCAGTTACTTGGGAGGTTGAGGCAAGAGGATTGCTTGAGCTCAAGAATTTGAGGTTGCTGTCAGCTATGATACCATGGCACTCTACAAAGGGTGACAAAGTAAGACTCTGTCTCAAAAAAAAAAAAAGTAAAATAAATAAAATGTGGTTAGCAATAATACTGCTGCCTCAGTATTGCTATGAGGACTAAAAGGGGTAAACATATAGGGCATTTAGCAGAGATTGGTGCACGACAGTTCTCAAATAATGATGGGTGTCATTACTGTCCTTTTGTTGTTGTTATTCATAAAATCACAGTGGTTAATTAAGAACAGAAACCATGGAGCCAGACTCCCTGGACTTGAATCCCAGCTCTGCCACGTAGTAGCTGCATGGTCATGGGCAAGTTATTTAACCATTCTGTGCCTCAGTTTGTCATCTGGGAATGGGGATAATAATACTTACCTTGGAGAAATACATGTGAAGATTAAATACACTGATGTATGCAACACACTTACAACTGCAGAAAGGAAGGAAGTTTCTGGTGAGGAAGGAGGAGAGGAGGTTCTTCAGAACACACCCATCAGCAGACTCGCCCATAAATAAACACAGCCCTATCCGCACATAAACACAACACTCAAATCCCCCGCACCCACTCAAATACACACATAAACTCACTCTGGATCAAACCACCTCTGTCCCATCCCACTGATTCAGAAACCTCACCCCAGCCCCTGCCCAGGTTCCAGGCAGGGCCAGATTTCTCCTGTGTGTCATGCAGTGATTCTCCCCATAATCAGCTTCAAACTCAGCTGGCCCCGCCCAGCTGTAATTACAGAGAAAGCCAAGGCTTCTGTGCCCAGCTATGACGTCAGTCAGCCCGAAGCTTCCAACCTGGTGAGCTCATCCCACATCAAGTGGGGGCCTGGTCACTCGGGAGGTGCCATGCCACGGGGGCCTCAGCCTCCCTCTCTCAGCCGGGGAGGAGGATGAGGGTCTCCGTCTGTCAGTTCAAAACAGACCTGGGATTCAGAACAACCCAGGTTCCCACCCAAGCCTTCCCCATACCTGTATGGAAGGGCCAGGGCTCTGCACCTGTTTCCTCATCTGCAAAGTGAAGGTAACAATAATAGTGTCATCCTCGTGAGGGTTTAATGCAATGCTGGCTGCAACGTGCTAACTTCAGTAGCAGATACACACACACACACACACACACACACACACACACACAGGAGGCAACACGCTGCAGCCATTGTTGTTGTTGTTTTCCATATTATTATTTTTAGCCAACTGCCTCATGCAAGCAGTTTAATCTCAAAACAATTTCTCAATCTATGACTCACTGAATTCCTTAACACCCCCAACCTACCCTAACCCCATGAAGAAGGCAGGGCTGAGACCCTAAAGCCTTCAGAGGAAAAATGATCTGCTTAAAGTTGTCCACCTGTTGGGAACAGATCAAAGATTAGAATTCAAGCACAGGGGCCTTTCAGCCAAAGGAAGATTTGCAAATTCATTCTTTGAGTTGTGGAAGGAGTGGGAAGGTTTAGAGCAAGGGTCCTCGAACTACAGCCCACGGGCCACATGCAGCAGTGTGATTGTATTTGTTCCCATTTTGTTTTTTTACTTCAAAATAAGATATGTGCAGTGTGCATAGGAATTTGTTCATAGTTTTTTTTAAACTATAGTCCGGCCCTCCAATGGTCTGAGGAACAGTGAACTAGGCCCCTGTTTAAAAAGTTTGAGGACCCCTCTTTTAGAGTCTCAGCCCAGATATCACACCTGAGTACAGCATTTTTTCATAATTCTCATTAACAGTCATAGTAATAATAAAAGTTATCATTTGTTAACATTTACTATGGCAGTTTCCTTATCAGTAAAATGGGATGATACTAGTACCCCTTCCTTACAGGATCATCAGTGAGGATTAACACTTATAAAGCACTCAGAGCAGGGCCTGGAGTACAGCAAGCATTATGTAATTGATAACTCACAATGGAAAATATAAAAGTGCCAGTCGGTCTGGCACTTTTCTATTTTCTAACAAGAATCACCTCCTCGTGATTCCTCCATGTGTTGGCTATTATGATGTCCATTTTACAGGCTGGTAAACTGACAACTCAGATATGCCTGGGAATAATGTTCCTGCTGACAAAGATTCTTTGCTAGACCAAACTTTAATCAGGCCCCTGAATCTTTTCCTAAGCCCACCTGTACAGTCCCTTGTGCAATTCAGTTCTAGCAAGAGCTCTGCTAAGTCATTTTAGCAACAGCCACCTATCTCCAATATCAGATCACCCTCAGTATCTGATCACTCTTGATATCCAATCAGGTATGTCATCCTCCACCCTCCCTGGAGTGATGATGTCCCATCATCCTGGCCTATCTTCAGCAAGAATCCTGTTAAGTCGGTTTAGCCAGGATGCCCCTCATTCCTGATATTTCCTCTTAGTAATTTTCCATCCACTGACAGCCCCAGCTCTGTTCCTTGGCTATAAATTCCCATCACCCCTGCTGAATTGGAATTTGAGTCCAATCTTTCTCAGCTACTGCAGAAGCCCATTCCAGTGGTCTCTGCAGCTACTGAGATAGGCTCTCTGTCCAAAAAAGTCTTCCTTACTGTATTTTAACAAGTGTCATTTAAAAATATATAGTGTATTTAATTTATAAAATGTATGTGTGTCTGTATGTGTATGTATGTGTATATATGTGTATACACATACAAAATATATATATACACATTATATATGTATATATTTTTTCTTTCTTTTTTAACCACTCTCCTTCAGGGAGTCAGAGGCTCTGATAGCTTGGCCTGGTCCTTAAGTGGGGATTCCAGCCCATTTCTGTCTCCTTTCAACTCTCTTGGGTTCCTGTCTCTCTCTTTCCCTTCTGGGGGTCCCCATGGGGAAGGCAGGCTACAACAAGCTCAAGGGAAGGTATTTCCAGAGGGTGACCTGAGCCCTCAGCCAGGCGCAGGGTTATTAATAGCTGGGCCTTAGTGCCGGGCTTGGGGAGGGCGGGCTCCAGAGAGCTGGAAGGCGGAGCTGGGCCACGGGGTAGAAAAGCGTGTCTGCAGGGGCCGGCTGAACTCCGGCCACAAGGCCCCTCCCAGATGGCGCCCCCTCCCCCACCCCTCCACGGGATTCTCTGGAGCTGGTTCATCACCTCCGAATACTCCTGTGACAGGAGGCGCTTACAAAACCCGCCTCCAGCCCCCAGAAGCAAATAAATAAAAGGCTCCCAGCCCAGAAGAAGCCAGAAGAAGCTTCTAGGCGCGCGTGCCTGGGCTTTATTAACCTGCTGGCTGCACTGTAGACCGCAGCGGCTCTGGCGGTGAGCCTGGGCACGGCCTGGGAAGACGGTGCTGGCTGAGCTCTGGTGAGACAGTGCGGAGAGGGGCCCTCTGAGATTCTGCTGGAGGACCAGTCGGGGTCACATTTGGGGGCTGGCACCCCAGCCCAGTGTGCACCACCACCGTCCTTGGCAGTGGATGATTCTGCTTCTTCCTGGCAGAAGATAACCATTTTCTGAAGCTGAAGGCCAGCCCACCCCATCACCTTGTTCTGTGACCTTGGGCAGGTGGCTCCTTCTTTCTGAGCCTCTGTTTCCCCGCTGAGCCAAGCAGCCACCATGGCTGACGGTCAGATGCCCTTCTCCTGCCACTACCCAAGCCGCCTGCGCCGAGACCCCTTCCGGGACTCTCCCCTGTCCTCCCGCCTGCTGGATGATGGCTTTGGCATGGACCCCTTCCCTGACGACTTGACCGCCTCTTGGCCTGACTGGGCTCTGCCCCGGCTGTCCTCCCCCTGGCCGGGGACCCTGAGATCAGGCATGGTGCCCCGGGGCTCCACTGCCACAGCCAGGTTTGGGGTACCTGCTGAGGGCAGGAATCCCCCACCTTTCCCTGGGGAGCCCTGGAAAGTGTGTGTCAATGTGCACAGCTTTAAGCCAGAGGAGCTGATGGTGAAGACCAAGGATGGCTACGTCGAGGTGTCTGGTGAGTCAGAAGGGAGAATCAGGGGAGGTGGGGAGAGAGGCCTGAGACCTGGGGATTGCCAAGAGAAAGTTTCCCCAGAGGGGCATCTGTGACAACATGACACAGGTGACTCAGGGCTTAGGAATGCAGCCCACAAACTTAGCCTTATGGAATAGCTCTCTCTCTTCTCCCAGCTCCTACAAGAAACCTCAACGTGACCAGCTGCTGGGGCCTTTGGGTGCTGTTATCAATGAGAGGACAGGCAGGAAAATAGAAACTGTGTTGGATATTTTGACAGACAGAATTTAATACAAAGAACATTTTCTGCAGATATAGAAGGAATACAACAACAAAGAAGAAATGGGATGCATTGCCTCCCAGTATCACCATACAGGGTCAGGAAGGGCAGATGAAGGCTGAGCAATGATAGTGTTAACACACAACAGGTTTCAAGTGAAACACCTCCCCTTATCCCAGGGAAGGAAACTGAGGCCTGCTAATTATTATAATGAAGCATAAGTAATCTTGATTGAGTGCTTACTATATGCTGGGCACCTTGCTAAAGGCTGTTGGTTGTAACATCTCAGCTGTTACACCTCAGAGGAGGTGTGTCCTTTTATCTTCAGATGAGAAAATTGAGGCACAGAGAGATTAAAATAACTTGCCCAAGGCCACCAAGGATTCAGACCGAGGCTGAGAACTGGGAGGCCAGTTCTTCAGAGAGAATTGATCATCCACTGATCACTTGCTAGGTGTCAAGGGCTGGACTAAAATGCTTTTATTTCTTCTCCAAACTAATCTTCAATCCCTGCCTGCGTAGCAGGGGTTCCTAGTCCCATTTTGTAGCTGTGGAGGCTGAGGCCCAGGCCCAACTTGTGCATAGTCTCATGCCATGAGTCAGCACAGGCCCGGAAGAGAGTCTGGGCCTGTACACGACTTTAGGCCCGGGGCTCCTGCTGTGACATCTGAGCCTGGGAGAGGGAGTACACAGGGGAAACAAAAGAAGACAGGAAGCCCAGCCTCTGCTAAGCCAGGCTGCAGAAAAAGCTTTCATTTCCTTCCTTCCCAATTAACACTCCATTAAAATGAGTGGGTTCCTGGCAGAGGCCTGCCCTCCAGAGAATCAATAAAAGCCATTGCAGACACAGTGGGCAGGAACAAGCCCCAGCAACCTTCAGGGAACATTTCAAAGCCACTCATGGCAGAATTACGAACATCAGAGCTCTGATGGCAGCGGGTATGGTGGGTCGGGAGACACACTGGGGCCATGTGCCTCTGGGGGTGGGAGGTCAGCCAGGGCCCTCTGAGTTGGCTCAGGAGCCAGGCACAAGTTCCCAAAACTTTCACCAGCAGGATGTGCACATTACTTTTTTGTGCTTCTGTTCCCTTATCCAGAAATTGGGGTTGAAATGGCTACACCTTAAGGATTATTGTATTTAATGGGGTGATGACATGGAATGTGTACAGACGTAGTATCTGGAACACAGTGAGTAGGTATTATTATTGTCATCATCATTGTTATAGTCCTGGGCACATAAGAAAGCCCCAGCAATAATAAATGTTAGCTGCTCTTTGAGACCTGGTTTCATATCCCAGCACTACTGTTCACTAGCTTGGTGGATATGGACAAGAAAGTATTCTCACCACTCTGAGCCTCAGTTTCCCCATCTGCAGTATAGGAACCATAATAATATCTATCCAGCCAGACTGGAGGGAAGATGAAATACATGCAGACAACATGTGCTAATTTATGCAGAGTGCCTGTAAGATGAAGCTAATAATAGTGCCTGCCTGGCACTCTGTAAACAGAGTGATTATTACCACTCCTCCTGTCCTTGTATTAATTAGGGTTCTAGAGGTTTCTATTCCAGGCAGTCTGCCATGCCCTGTGGCTGGTCTAGGAGACCCTCTGTCCAGCCTTTCTCCATCCTCTCTTGTAGGTGCTTCTTAACAGGTGGGGTCTGGGGCGGCGCCTGTGGCTCAAAGGAGTAGGGCACCAGCCCCATATGTCAGAGGTGGTGGGTTGAAACCCAGCTCCAGCCATAAAAAAACAAACAACAAAACAAAACAGGTAGGGTCTGGCAGCCCCAGGCTGAGATCCCAGAATACCCTTACGAATCCAGAGTCTTTGGATGAGTCATGGAGCCTCACTTTCCACATCTGTAAAATGGGCTCGTTTGGAGCTTAAGTAAGACAAAGATGAAGCCATTTAGATGTTCACGTAGTGACCTCAGCAAGACAGAATCTAAATTCCTTGAGAGTACATGCAAAAACTTTCATAAACAGGTTTAATAGATAAAATCAATATTAGTTCTATTTAAAAAGCAACTTTCAAGGGAAGTCAGATCCACTTTCCCATTATATGCCACATAATGATACATCTCTTCTTCCACAAGCACTTCGTGCTAGGCCTTGTGCTAAATTCTTGCCTGTATTGGCTCACTGGTTCCCCACAAGGACCTCCTAGGAAGTATAAGTTTGTTAACCCCCAACTTAAGGAAACTGAGGCCCAGAGAACGTAACTCACCTGAGACCACCTGTTTCTCTGCGGCCGTCCCTAAGATTCCATGCCGGGTCTCCCTGGATGATTCTGAGGAGGATGGCTACTTCTGACCACATGGCCCTGGGCAAATCTCACTACCTCTGGTGGCTCTGCTTCACTGCCAGTTTTATGGAGAGGTGAACTAAATTAGTATTTCCCAAATGGTGTGTTTCAAGATGTTACCAGACATCTGAGAAATGGGGAGAGGGGAGTTCAAAGTTTTGAAACGGCTAGATCAGCGGTTCTCAACCTATGGGTCACGATCCCTTTGTAACAATGAAAATACAGCGCGGCATTAGGAAGGTTGAGAACCACTGGGCTAGATGAAACAAAATTATAAATGTCTCCTCACTACAGGACTTATCAGAGCTAAGCTTATCATAAGCTTCACTAATGTAGCTTATGAATCTCTGAGAGGATGTCTTGTCTTATCTGACCATGTATGAGTGTCTTGTTCCAAGGAAGTGTTTGGAAAATGCTAGAGTAGTCAATTTTCATCAAGCCTCCCATTTCCCTGCCCCTATCGTGCAACCACCAGCCAATAGTTGTTCCTGTCATGGGTCACTGGGCCAGGCCCTGGCTAAGGAAGGTACTGGAAAGCCCCAAGGCCTTATTCCTACCCTTTTCCCTTAATCCCAAGCCCTGCCTTCCCTGGAAACAGCACCTTCTTTCTTTAGCTGGGCCGATAGCATACCCTGGAGTGCTGACATCTGCTTGTTTGCACCTATGTTTGGCTCAGGCATGTTGAAAAAATGGTGGCTACAAAGAGGTGTCTGGCTTCACCTGGCCTCCAGATGGATTTCTTTTATTTTTTTTTAAATCATAATGGTTTCTTTGTGTTTACAAAAATAAAATGTTTTCATGGTAGAAAACATACATAGGAAAACAAAATCAGAAGTTAAGAATTCCTCATAATCCTTAAACTGTCCCAATAAACAATCTAAGTATGTGAATTAAACTTAAACAATACAATGCCCTCTAATAATACCCTCTCTCAACTAGATTTACCCCTACACTAGAACCTATTTATGGAAATCTTGGAGCTACCCAAGATTCTTCTTTCCCAAACCCCAGTACTTTATTTTCAGAGCATTGACAGAAGACACCTAGTTTCTGAAGAGCAGACATCAAAATAAACTACAGGTGTTCACCTCCACACAGTATTTTTTCACAATTTACAAATGATTGCGACTTACTTTCAATTTACTCCCTATGGTAACCCAATAAGGTAGGTATTTTCATCTCCGTTTTAGAGAAAGATAAACTGAGGCTCAGAGAAGGGTAGATTCATGCTAGAGAACATCAGTGCAAGGGCTTAAGTCCAAAACCCAGGATTCTGAAAACTATCTGCCTACTTTTGAATCTTTGCTCCCTCCACTGCCAACCTGTGTGACCGTGACTTTGGACATACCACTTAACCTCTCTGAATTTCAGTTTTCCAATTCATAAAATGGTAATAATAAAGGTACCTTCTTTTATTATTATATTATCATTATTATTTAGGGTTGTTTCAAGAAGCAAAGGAGGTTTATAGGTAAGGTACTTAGAACAGTAACTGACACCCAATAAGTGCCATATAAGTTTGCCGTTATTTTCATATCATCATCATCAGTTATTAGTCCCATCAAGTGTGCAGAAGGATTCCAGCATGCAAAAGGGCTGAGTCAGAAGCACTGGCCTATCCCCAGGGGAAGCAGGCCTCTGGAGACCCAGGCTTTGGGGAAGATACCAAAGAATAGACAGTGCTCTTCTGGCTAAAGGCTTGTGTTGGGACTGAGCAGTTGGTGGTCACAGAGTTGGTAGCACAGAATAAGTAAACTCTTTGGGCAGCCATACCTTCACTGAATAGCATGTTCTAGTTAGCCAGACACTCTCATTAAATTAATTCCTACAAATGCACCCCTTTCTTCCTTGCTAGTGGGAGAATAAATTGGTACGGCTTTTCTTGAGGGCAATTTAGCAGTATAGATTTAAGCCTTGGAAATTTTAGAACTTGGAATGAATACTAAAGAACTCATCTGGCCTGGTGTAGAGATCTAGCTACAAGAATGCTTAGTACCATGAGCTTCCTTCCAGCTTCGGGAACATTCACAGTGCCCCAAAGTAGGGGACTGGCTAAGTCACTGATTTTCAACTGGTATGTCTCAGCACACTGATGTGTCATGAGAAGATCTTGGGTGTGCCATGAAAATTTGTAAAGATCATTAATTAAATTATTTTGAAAAGAAGTTCAAAGCACAGTAAGTATATTCTTTTTTTTTTATATATAAACATAATTTAAATTTGCCGTGGAAGTTTAACTATAGGTTCAAGTGCACTGTGAGATAAGAAAGTTGAAAAACTCTGGGCTGAATGAACTATTATATATGTCTCAGAAGAATACTGTGCAGACATTAACAATCAAGTTGTCAAAAGATATTTGGTAATATTGAAATTAATTACAATGTGTTAGCAAGAGAAAATAACAGGTTTCAAGCATAATGCATAAAATGATCCTATTTGATAAAATTGTTATACATGTGTACTAAATAACATTCATACATCTCTAAGACACATAGAAAGAAAAGTCTAGAATATGTAAATAATAGTGGTAGTGGCTTCCTCAGGGTGATGGAATTATGGATGGTTTTCATGTTTTTCCCTTCATTTTCTAATATACACATGTATTATACACATATACACATGTGTTATCTTGTAACCAGAAAAAGTTATTAACAAAGACAAATAGTTAATAATTAAATAGTAATAATGTACTCTCCTATAAATTTTCAGTGAAAAAACTCTGGACCACAGGAAGACGAGTCTTCCCACATGTTTATTTAGAGTCTAGATTCCAAATCCCCCGAGAAGGGGCTCGCTGTGTAAATGAGGGTTCTTGGCTTTGGAATGTGGAAGGGAATAGTGATAATCCAATAGCTCTACCATGCACTTCAGTTTCTTTAAAGAGAAACTAGAGACAATGCATCTTACAAGTGTATATGTAAAACTTGGTAAATGTGGAATGTAAATGTCTTAGCAAAATAACTAAGAAAATGCCAGGAAGGCTATGTTAATTAGTGTAATGAAAATGTGCCAAATGGTCTATGAACCAAGTGTATGGTGCCCCATGATCATATTAATGTACACAGCTATGATTTAATAAAAATAAATAAATTAATAAAAAGAAAGAAAGAAAGAAAAAGAATGAGGAGGGACGAGGAGGATCAGAATTTGCCATATAAATTGCAAGACAAAAGCCAGTTTAGGCCCAAGTAAAACAGGAAAGCCCTCCCCTGCTGCACTGCAGAGGTGTGGCTGGTGAATTTCACATCCATGCCACCTAGCATGCCCTTCCCTAAGGAGAGCTCCCTTGGGAGAGGCTGATGTTTTTGGCAGATTGAAGCACTATTTCCAGGCTGTTCTTTCACTGCTGAGTACAGATAAATGTGGCTCAGAGAGCTAAACAGGAGGTGGAAAAGATAGAAATCTGAGGTCAGAGGGTGTCAGGCCCCCTCACTTGGTCTAGAAAGATCTAGAAAGAGCTGATTCAAAGTCTAGAGCCACTGTGCACCTGCTGGGTGACCCAAGACCCATCACTGGCCCTCGGTATCCATATCAGACACAAAAGAGAAAGAAGCCCATCCTCAGAGTTAGGAAAGGGCTCTGTGAGTTGTAAAGCAAAGTATGTGACCTCAGTTGTGACCCTCAGCATGTGACCCCAGTTGGCACCTACCACCCTGTCAGGATGTTAGCAGCGGGGTTGTACTGGTGGGTAAGGTAGAAGATGGAAGATGGGGCAGACATGTGTGACTTTCTGTGATTTGATTATCTACAAACGACTTTTGAAACCTTCTTTCCTGTCCATTATCTTATTTCATCCTCGCAGCCAGCCTGGGAGGTGGGCTTGGGTGGGTCCTGGTAGCAGATGCTACCTGGTAGCAGATGGTCCCAGGGTCTGACAACTGGTGTCTCTAGACTGACCTCAAGCCACAGTGACACAGGGCAGAGGTGGGATTTGAACTCAATTCCTAACCTAAACAATGTACAAAGGATGTAGATGCTGACACACGATATTTCTCTTTCTTCCAGGCAAACATGAAGAGAAACAGCAAGAAGGTGGGATTGTTTCTAAGAATTTCACGAAGAAAATCCAGTAAGTGACCTTGCAGTGTGGCACTCAGGGTGGGAGTGGAGAAGGGGGTGTGCCTGGGATCCAAGATCTGGGGTCTCTCCCTCTTGACATCTCTCTTTTTGAGATAGCCCATTCCCAGGGAAAGGCATTGAACCTTCACACCTAATGGAGGAAATATATCCCAGCAAACCTTCAGTAGAGTCCCAGAGATTGGGGGCACCTAGGCTGTGTCATCTCAGCTGCTTAGTGCCCTGTGAGGTGTGTAGGAGAGGCAACTTGACTTGTGACAATTACACGTTGCTGAGGGACAATCCCCATCACCTTCAAGAAAGGCCCTTCCCTGGTGCCCCAGTAGAATCCTTTGAAGCCTGTTTGTTCCACTTATGCTGTACCTGGAGAGGGAGCACCTTCTCTGGAGCATCCAGTAGCACTAAGTTGGAAGGTGTCCTGGTATCACCTCATACTGCCCAGAGGAGTTTGGAGGCCACATGATGGGGACAGAGGTAAGGCCAGCTTTGCTTAGGAGGGGGACTTATAGTTAACAGGGAAAGGCTGAGAATGGAGGAATCATGAGAGCAGCAAGAAGTCAACCAGAGCCAGCAAATCAAAGCCACATAAAGCCCCTATAGGGAAAAGAGACTCAGCATGCGGTAATGACGGCTGCATTTGTGGAACAGTTGCTAGGCATTTCCTATATGCCTCCTCTCTAATCAGTCTCACTCCACTGTGTGATTTCTGGCCTGAAAGTTTGTCTCCAGCCAACACTACATTACATGTAGTCTTTGCAGCAAAGGTGTGCATTGGGAGGAAGAGACCCTACCCTCCTTGCATTATGGAGAAACCAAGTCTCCCAAAGGTGAAAGGACATAACCCAAAGTCCTTTTAGGACAGCTCAAAACAGATCGCTGACTTCTGAGTTCTGTGTTCAGTCCTTGAACAAGGAATGCTGTTTCCTCATCTGTAAATGGGGTGCTGATCCCAGAGTTACCAACCGAAAATGAAATCACAGCATGGCACATAGTGGCGGTTTGTTATTGCGATTCCTGTTACTGAATCTTCACTGGTTGTCCTGTGTCTGGAGAGATTGCACTAGCTCAATTCTGAGGCTGCTTTCGGCTTCAGGATTCTGCATTCCTGTCTCTCCCCCCACGTGTCCATTCCTGAGCCTCCCAGAGCCTCTCCAGTTCTTGGAAGCTATGGACACTTCCTGATAAGGCAAACGCCAAACCGTTTGTGCTTCACACTGTCTGGCTCGCCTGCTGTCTCTGGGACCTGCGCCTCTCCCTGGTACAACAACCAGATCAAACACTGCTGAGGGGAGAGAAAGGGCAAAGGGAGGAAGCGCATATGGATTAAGTGGGAAGGGAGTCAGTAAAATAATCATCTTTAAAAGGTGGCCATTTTTGTGGATTTCACAAGCCCGGAGGCCCTAGGGCCTCCTTCTGGGAGCTGCCTGACCAAATAGAAACGCCTAACATCACTGGAGGCAGAGCCTCTAGTCAGCAGGTGCTTAGCAGTTAACACTGGGAAGTTGTTAAAAATGTTGACTTGCCATTGCTACATGGCCCCTCTGGCCAACCCCAGCCCCTCCAACCTGGGATCCTCCAAACTTCCCCACATTCCAACAACTAAAGGGTTCCAGGACCCTCCATCGCTGTGGCAGGTATCCATCCCTTCTGACTGCTCAGTGCCCTGCTGTGCCAGCTGTTAAATATTTTGAATCTCAGCTCCGGGTGTAGAGAGTCCTGGCTCCATGACAGAGCGAGTAAGTAACTGTGAGCAACTCACTTAGCTGCTCTAAGCTTCTGTCCCCACATCACCTCACCAAAGGGACAGAGAGGAGGTGTATGAAGATTTAGCACCAGGTACAGTCAGTTCTTGTCCGTGAGAACTAATATTATTTAAAAACTCCACAAGGCTGGAATCACACAAGAGCAGCTGGGCTGCCTAGGACTTCCTGACTCTGCCCAGACTAAAGACACCAGCGAGTCACACTGGAGTCTGGAACAACTCTGGACCAATCTCATGAGGCCTCCTTGCCTCTCCCAGGAACAACTCCAGTCACTAGAGGGAAGTTTTCTTCAGCCAGGCTGGGATCCTTGGAGATTTCCACCCAGGCAGGACGCTACAGCTGTTTGCCTTCACCATGGCTGGAAAATTCATCACAACACATCCCATTGGAAGATCACATCTCGACAGAATGAGGGGGAGAGGGAGAGGTCTTGGAATTTGCCAGTCAGGTTGCAGGCAGGGCAGCTGAGCTTGTTTCCATACCCAGCTTGGATGAGAGAACAGGATGCAGAATTGTGCAGGAAATCATCACTGGAGGATGCCCAGAGCCAAAGCAAACTTTACCCTTGTGCTCCATCTTCTTAGGTGTCTGTTCTGCTATATATGACACCTAATGATACGCTAACAACCACATTAAAAGGTTCATAGCTTCAATTTTATTTAATCTTTAAAAGAATCCCATGGATTGGTTATTATTAAGTCTATTTTGTGGAGGAAGAAACTGAAGCTCAGAGGGGTGATGGGAATCAGTCAAGGTCACACAGCTACTGAAGAGCAGATCTGGAATATCATTAAACCTTAAAAAAGAAGGAAATCCTGACATTTGCAACAATGTGAGTGGAACTAGAGGACATTATGCTTGAGGAAGTAAGACACAGAAAGAGAAATACTCCATGATCTCGCCGATAGGCAGAAGCTAAAGTCACCAGGATCATAAAAGCAGAGAGGAGGACAGCAGTTGTCAGGGGCTGGGGGTTGGGGAAATGGGGAGAGCTAATGTACACGGTGATAGGAGTTAACAACTATCATATATTTGAAGTTTGCTAAAAGGGTACATTTTAAATTTAATCTTCTCAAACACACAAAAAATGGTGGCTATTTAGAGGTGGGGGATATGTTAATTAGTTTGATTAGGATGCTTATTTCATTTTGTATATACACAAATCATCAAGTTGTACATCATAGGTATACATACACACGTAATTTCATATATGTACGATATCGCAATAAAACTTTTTTTTTTTTTTTTTAAAGGAGCAGATCTGGGATTCAAACACCAGTATCTCAACTTTCAAAGCCCAAGCCATCTTACGTGGTTAGAGGGGCCCAAATCTCAGTCATTTTTAATACAGTCATTCACATATCACCCTCACTGTGTTTCACCTTACATGCTTACCTTTTTATACCATTACTTGCTTAAGACTTTTTTCTTGGCCAGACGTGGTGGCTCACGTCTATAATCCTAGCACTCTGGTAGGCTAAGGTGGGTGAATTGCCTGAGCTCCGGAGTTCAAGATCAGCCTGAGCAAGAATGAGACCCCCATCTCTAAAAATAGAAAAAACTAGCCGGGCATTGTGGCGGGTGCCCCAGCTACTTGGGAGGCTGAGGCAAGAGGATCGATCACCTGAGCCCAAGAGTTTGAGGTTGCTGTGAGCTATGATGCTACAGCACTCTGCCAAGGATGACAAAGTGAGACTCTGTCTTAAAAAAAAAAAAAAAAAAAAAGGTTTTTTTCTCTTAGATCAACTCACTTCTGGTAAAGTTAAATTCTCATCACTAAAATGCTCACTAAAAAAGGCAATAATGAAATAAATCAAATGAAAGCAAAACGTGGTCAAATTCTAACTAGATAATGTTACCTGCCTAAGGGCCTGAGCCTCAAAACAGCTTTTTCTTTGTTAAAAAGGGAAAGTAGGGGGTGATAGACACTGAAGGTGTTAAGGTGCATTTATCCTTAGGTGACATTCCTTTAGTGTGAATGGAAGGGCTGAAAGAGAATTAGAGAGTAATAGCTTTCCCAGCATGCAGGTCACCTGAAGAGAAAACAAGTCTCCTTTCTCTGGGCCTCAGTTTCCCCATGTATAACATGAGAGCTTTGTCCTGAACAACAGGAAGATCCCTTTGAGCTCTGATACTCTGTGGCTCAATCATACTGCAATTTGTGTTAAAATATTCACAGCTGTCAAGATGCCTGTATACAAAACCAAAGACCACAATGTAATTCACAAGTCAAGGGGAAGATAATATGGTTACCCTCTTTTACCTACAGAGAAATAGGTTCTGAGAGGCAAGATCACCAGCCCAAGGTTGCACAGTCAAGAAGAGTCAGAATTTGAATGCAGGTCCACTTGCCTGCAAAGACTGTGCTTTGGACTGTAGCTACCATGCCTATACCTCCCAGCCGCGTTGCATTGGGTCGGCATGTGAATGGTTAAACAGTCAGCTGTCTCTGGCGGTGGGAGGGATGTCCCAACTGGCCTTGTCTCTGCTTCAGAATCTTGACTTGGCAGTTACCCAGGTTATTTGTTTCTCTTTCAGCCTTCCCAGCAGCACCCTTGTTAATCTCCATGGTACCAATTTGGCAGAGTCTCCTGGGTGGGTACAGCTTACGTGGCTACAGATTGCTGTACATGGTGAAAAACAAAATAAAACAAAGATAAAACTCCCCAGTCCCTCCTGGAAGGGTCCTGACCATGGTCAATAGTGGGCTTACGTCAGGTCTTGGTCTTTCATCAAGACCTTTGTGTTTAAGATAGACAAAGCCAGCCTGGATCAGTGAATGATCTGGTGAATTAAACCTACTGGCCTTCCCCAGGGCCTTTTCCCAAAATCTGATACCAGAGGAGACAGTACAAAGTATGATCAGCTACTCCAAGTTTGGAGGCCAGGATTCTAATTCCTGTTCCCATCTGCTGCTTACTGGGTGGGTGACCTTGGACAAATCAGTTCACCTTTCTGAACCTCATCTGTAAGTTGGGGATAATAATAGAATCTGCCTGGTAGGATTATTGTTAACACCTAAATGAAATGATTCAGGTAGAATATCTAGCACATAGAAAGTCCTCAGAAGCTCATACTTTTCATTATTTTTAATACTAATGGCACCCCAATGAGAGCACTAACATGTCCTTACACTTTGAATAGTTTGTTGAAGAAACCATATCCCAGATACCACCATTTACCCAAAACAACTCCCCAAATCAAAAAATACCACATCATAACTAGAACCAGATTTGGATTCTCATCTATTGAGCTTTGCATTTGATTTTCCCCAAGTCTCTGTTTAGTGATCTGTGAAATGGGCATATTAATATTTACCTATTACTTAGATCCTTACTGCTCCACCCTATAGTTGAGTTTTAGGTACAAAACAATTATGACTTGCTAAGAGATATTTACAGTGTGGCCAAAATCAAGGCTCCTTCCTGTGTCTGTAGTTTACAACCTGGCCCCTTTTAAATGCCAGGGTGCCCATTCCACCTTTAATGCATTTTATAATAAAAGAAATAAATCCAGTCCTCTCACCAGGCACATGCCAAATGAAAATATGTTATCTGCTATCCCTGTAAAGGGATGGTAGGGCTTCCATTTCTGTTGACAATTATGCTCAGCAGTGGGTGCAAAGGTGAAGACCTTAACGTAGGACCAAATACTTGGGTTTTAAGTTAAGAACTACTGTTCAAGCAGTGTTTTACTATTTGCAAAGCATGTTCAATCTCTGTCTCATTCTAGAACTTCAACTACTCTAGTATACCCATTTTGCAGATGAAGAAACAAGGTCAGAGCCATGAGGTGATCTTCCCAAGATCACTAACAAGAAAGAAATAGAGCCAGTTTTCAAACCCAGAACTGTATGTCCCCAAAACCTAAACTGCTATCAAAAACATTTCCTGACAACATGAATAAAGAATGTTCAACCTCTATTAAAAATAATAAATGAATACAATCTTGTGCTTCTCCTAGGCTTCCTGCAGAGGTGGATCCTGTGACAGTATTTGCCTCCCTTTCACCAGAGGGTCTGCTGATCATCGAAGCTCCCCAGGTCCCTCCTTACTCACCATTTGGAGAGAGCAGTTTCAACACCGACCCTCCCCTAGACAGCCAAGAAGTCACTTGTACTTGAGACCCCAGTCATGGCCCATTCTTCTTCTGTCCCTAACCCTAGTGCTCCTCTGACTCCAGGGTATTTTACTTTTAGAACTCAATATTTAAAGCAACTAAAACAGTGGGGGTTTGGGAGGGATACTGACCACCAAGTCTTTGAATAGTGTAGTAGATTTTTCTCCTCAGATGGTGCAATTGGCAAATCATGCTTACTTGCATTAGGCCCCAATACTAGTTTTTCTTTCTTTACCTTTTCTACCTTGATGAAAATGTTACACATTCTGTAGTTGCAAAGCAAATAAAAGGGGACTTAACATTTCACATTGTATCTTACCTTGCAGCTAATGCAAAGGTTACTTTTCTCTGGGGACCTCCCCATCACCCAGGTTCCTATTCTGGGTGCCCAGTTTCTCTGCCTGCCACATGATTTGGTTGACGAAACCCATTAGCTCACCCCATTGTGCTTCTTACACCCTGGCCTTAAAAAGGTAGTAGACAGGTCTTATATTCCCATATGGGATTTATTCATTAACCACATGAAAACAAACAGTGCCTTCTGCTCTCTGCCCAGATGTTTCCAGCACGTTCCCAAGGTTCCCAAGCTGGCACTCCCTAAGGACTCTTGGAGACTCTCAGTTTATTCTATGGCCAAGGTCCCCAGTTTCTATTGTCCCTTATGTCCAAGTTGGGATTTTTACAGAGGGCGCTGTCTTTAGACAGCTCCACGAGGAACCAAGCAAAGGCCAGATAGCTGGCAGACAGGCTAGTGGTATTGTGTATATGGGTGAGCAGTGTGTGTCATTGTTATTTGAGTTGTGCTGTTGAATAGAGTAAAATAACAGTAAATAATTAATAATAATAATAATAATAAAGGAGCTGATGTTCTTAGCCTGTGTGCTTTCTTTTGATGAGAACACTTAATGCAATACCACCTAGATAGGCAACATCAGTTGGAAAGACTGTGGCATAAAGTAAGTGTCTAGTGGCTTAAGAGTTATCAGTAGCTATTGCTTAAATTCCCAGTTTAGAGGTAAGTGGACTCAGAATTGTTTCTTCCAGCCATAATGCCATCAACCCCCCTGAGTATTTCCATCTTTTCCTCTGTCCTTTCTGACAAGTCTACATAGTCACAGTCTGTTCTCATGGTTGCAAAAGGGCTGCAGCATCTCATTCTCATTTGACAATGTATAGGAAGAGAAGGCAGGGATAGAAATGTTTTTTCATCTGGCTTTTTTTATCAGTGAGCAAAATATTTTCCGGAAGCTTACAGTTTTCATCTCATTGGCCAAAACTGGATTATGTGTCCACACTGAGCCCAATTCCAGGCACAGGGGAAAGGGATGACCATGATAAGCTTAGATCAGTATTCCCTGAGGCCAGGTACATGCTGCTCATGTGTTCTATTAGGAAGAAGGAAAGGGACACAGCAGCTGTGAGGACATTCCACAGTGCTGTGGCTGTCATGGACAGGGATGGTGCTACCCTGACTGTAGGGGGGTAGGGAGGGCATAGTGCATAGGTCAACACCCTTTATGTGTGATGTGTGCAGAACCCCAACTCAAACTGACTTAAGCAAAAAGGGGGCATATATTAGTGTATATAGATGCAAAGTCTGCAATGGGAGCTGCTTTTAGGCACATCTAGATTCAGGGTTCTAATGGTATAAGGAGAACTCAGTTTCCTTCCATCTGCAATGGCCCTGTAGTGTCAACTTCATTCCCAAGCTCCCTGTTGCCACCTGCCTCCCCTGCTCCCAGCCCTCCAGGCCCCCATGTCCTCTCATTATGGGCACAAGGTGGCTGTAGTCTCTACAGCTCCACCTCCTGCCACATTCCACACTTAAGGAAAAGACTGCCAATCTTTACCACAAATTTCTGACATACTCCGGAGAATCATTCTGATTGGCCAGCTTGGGTCACATTACTATCCCTAGAACCAATCACATTTAATCCCCACAATACCCTGGGAAGTAGGTACAAATTTTACAATGATGAGGCTGAGGCTAGATGAGAAGTGGTTTGAGTGAATCCCTTGGTGACAGCAGAACTCAAACAGATGTATTTGCATTTGGAGCAGTTAATAAGGAGACTCTGGCTTGTTTCTCAAAGTCACCTCCAAATGACCAAAAGACAGCAGGATCAGAACTATTTGTTGAATATCCACCCTGCTCTGGCCTGTGCTAGGAACAAAGCAGATAGCAAACAATGAGCCACCATCTCCACCTATTGGAGCTCACAGTCCAATAGGAGAGGCAGGAAAATAAAAGAATCTTTAGGGTGTGCCAGTCATTGTAGGTCCAACTTTCATCTCCATTTTACAGGACACTGAGGCAGGGCAGGGTTAAGTGCCCTGTCCTACATCATACCATACACCTGCTAAGTGACTGGTCAGGCCCTTCACCTTCACTATTAACCTCTTCTGCCTTTCTCCCAACAAAGCAGATTGTAAGTGTGCCTTAAGTGAGTCTGTCCAAATCATGGAAAGAGAAGTGACATTTTAAGTTGGGGCTTTGCAAGGGGGTGGGTCAGGGATGACTCCCTGGAGGAGGGGTCACTCATGCCAGGCTTGAGGATTAGGTACAGCTGTAGGATGTGAGCTCATAGGAGAAGAAAACACATGAACTGAGGCAAAAGGCATCTTCCTTTTAAAGTCTTTTGATGGTTCCCCATTATTTATGGAATTGAGTCCAACCTTCTTTCCACTATAGCCCAAATTCCCACCTTCATTCTCCTTCCCTGCCTAACTTCCCTCAGTTCTTTGGACCAGAGAGGGTTTTTCGTGCTACCAGGACTTTGAATACACTACACTTTCTCTTCCAAGGATTATTGTAATACCCTCTTCACCGGATAATTCTGTAGGTTCTCCACTGAGTCTCTTCTCACTCCTACCCAGTGCAGCACGCCATGTTATAACAGCCTGGGTATTTATACAGCAGAATAAATAATAATAATATTATTGTTAATATTATTATTAATAAGCCAAACTGATCCCAGCTGTTCTTCTTTCAAGGAAGGCCAGAGGAATCATTGAAGACTAGGGGAAAATTCCTACTCATTCAATATTTGCTCAAAAAATATTTACTGGACACCTACCATGTGTTAGGCACTGGGCTGGGTGTCAGATATGGGTTTTTTCCACTTCCATTAGAAGCTGGTGAAAGGAGGAAAGCAATATTGATGTTTTTTTTCCCCCCCAAAGTTCATCAGTTCTAGGTACATGAATGGTGAGACTCCCAAACAGTTAAAGTGACAGAACCCACCCATGAGTTAGTAACCAGGCCAAATGCATGGAGGAATGTCTCTAAGGTTAGGGGGCCTGCCAACACGTAGACAGCTAGACTGTAGCAAGAGGTGCTCAGTGAAAAAGCCAGGTTGTGAGGGGACCTGAAACCTAAAAAGATAATGTTCGATATTCAATTTTAAATGATTTGTATTATAATCTAAAACTCATATGAGTTTAGGAAGTCTTAGGCATCTGTAGGTGAATTATGTGAGTGGTCTTGGTGGGGTGAGGACGGATTGAGGTTAAGAACAATCCAGAGCCAAGTAAATGAAGAGAAGAATTCTTCATGGCCATGAATTTGATGTGGAAAGGGACCACGAGAATGGAACTCCTGAGACATCACCAATCTCTTGCAGGCTGAAGGGAGCCACTCAATACAGGGTATAAGTTCATTTCATTTAAATATCTCAGAAGAGCATGGCTTTCCCAAATACTCACACTGTTCCGCTGGTGGGCTTCAAGACTCATGAAGGCAGAAACCCCATCTTGGGGCTTCTTTACTGTCTCCCTACATCCTAAAACAGTGCTGGTGTATAGGAAGCATTTCATGCTTGCCAGATGCATGGATGGATGGACTGAACAAATAAAATCCAAACTCATTCCTATCATCTCATAATCTATCCCCTGTCACATCTCCAACTTCATGTCCTACAACTCCCTCGCTTATTCCCTATGCATAGGACTCCTTTCCAAGCTTCTAACACATTATGCACATTCTCACCCTAGGACCTTTGCACTTTCCATTCTGTTGGTTGCAAAAACTCTGCCTCCAGCTCTTTGCCTGGCTGCCTTCTTCCTATCATCTTTTCCTCAGCTATCCCCCAACCCAATCCCAATTCCCAATCCCTACCCCTCCTGCTGAAGCCTTACAATATTCTGAGAGGCCATTACAATAGCCATTTCTGGTCATTGACTGTTAAATACATCAACTGCTCTATTTACTTCAAAGTACTTCTATAAGTTGGAAACACACGCATATTAAAATGTAAGCTATGCTCAATACACATCACTTACAGTGATACACCGTAGAATGTAAACTCCAAAAGAGTAGCACTTTTCTTTGACTGGTCTTGTCTACTACTGTCTTTTTTGCTAAGTTCCTCTTTGGCACATCAGAGAAAATAAATATGTATCAAATGAATGGATGGATGAATGAATGGTGAGTGAGTCACCCTGGTAATGAGGGTAAAGGCATGATTTCAAATCCCAGAAACGTGACTCATTTTAGTTCTGAGAGCTTCCAGCTCAAAAACATAAGAACTTGGCATCATGATAAATGACTTGACCCTTCTCCAGAGATATCCAACTAAATGACAAAAGAAAATAGTCCCTGAATCCTTGCTTTGATGATACTGGGACAGGGGGTGCTCAGAACCTGCTTCACCCCCTTAACCCCCTTTCACCCAGCTCCCAGAGAGTTTTATCCACAGCACACCCCCACCCCCTCCCAACTGCCTTCCAGCCAGGCGGCTGACAGTGGTGATATATGGAGACGACTTGATGTAACCTTGAAGGGAAGAAACAAATTAATGTGTCTTGAAATAAATTCCGGGAATCACTGGCTGGCTTCTCCACTCCCTCCCTTTGGTGCCTCATGGGTAGTGCATCATAATGTGAGAATCAATACTGTCTCTCAAATGAACCGACACCTGGAGCTGGCAGGATGCAGGTCTGCCTGGAGGTCCCCTGCCTCCCAGTGTCCTGGGCCCGAGAGATGTCAGTTGGTGTGGGAGTCTCAAGACCTGCTGTGGGCTCAGCTCTCTGGCTGCTGAGAACCAACTAAGTCAACCCACCTGTTCCCCAGCTCAGAGGCCTCCCAGGTGCAAGCAGATGTTAGTTACCTGGTGCCTCCTATGGGAAAGGGAAAGGGCATTCCCATTGCCATTCTCCAAGGATGCCTTAGATATGGGGAAGAAGGAGGAGATTCCAAGCCTGGCTCCCTAGTTCAGCAATTCAATGTGTATTTATTGAGCATTTGTGCCCAGCACTAAATTAAACTGGCATACTCAGGTATAATATGCCAGGTGTCCAAATATTAGAAGACCTCAATACCACTTGGTAAATATTACTAGCACTGCGGGAGCCTCTGAGTCACACACACACACACACACACACACACACACACACACACACACACACCCAATGTCCCAGCCTGCATTAAGCATGACTTTTTATTTTGATGCTTTGACCATTTGGGGCCTTGCTGATTCTGAGGACCCCGGCTATCCCAGGGCCAGCCAATTTCTAGTGATAGTAAAGGACTCTCTGAAAGGGGAGCACGCCTTCAACAAGACTCTCAGCCACCTCCTTTACTGTCCTTTTAAGCTCTAGGGACACTAACTACCTCCCTGATCACCTCAGGGCCAGGGACCCAATAAATAAGGACAGCCCCTACACCCCAGAGCCTGCTGAAATTATTCAAGAGAACCAATCCTAAATCTGTGTCACCCTTTCCTTCCTACAGAAACCAAAACGAAAAGTCTTGCTCATATTTTCCCTTTGGTCCCTCTGCCTCCTGATGACATTGCAGCTTCCCTGGCCCCACCCCCACCCTTACCCCACCCCCATGAGTGGGGTGGTATGCCCAATCCTCTTGGGAACTGTGAGCATAACAAGCTATCTTTTCAACAGCAATCTTCTCCTTTTCTGCCATACTTAAATAATAATAAAAACTACAACTTGAAAAATAGCCACTGCCCACCCACCCCCATCTTCTTCTGTGAACCAGCAGCTAAAGGGTTACTATCTCCTTGGCAGGAGCCTTTGAACCAGTGGCAGGTTCTCAATGGTGAGTGCTGTGGTCCTGCATGCTTACAGGGCTACATTGCCTGCTATGTATCAGGTACAGCTCTGGGCCCTGGGAAACACAGACAGGGGTCTCTGCCCTTGTGGGTTTCTGCCTTCCTGCATGTAACCATGGTCTCAGACAATAAATGAGTAAGCCAAGAAAATAGTGGGGTCCAGGGCAGTACTAAGTGTAGACTCTGAGATCAGGGAGATAACAAGGCCATTTGGGATCTGAGTCCTGACCCAGCACCTGCTTGCTGCTATGTATGACCTTGTCACTTGACCTCTGCAAATATGCATTTCTTCACCTGCAAAAGTGGGCAGGAGTGCAGCAGGGCTGATGTGAGGATTGCAATGTGCACATGCCGAATGCTTAGCCTACCGCTGCTGAGGCAGTGTGGTCACAGTAAGGGCAGGGAGCAAAGATGGAGGGCATCTCCTCAGCCTCAGGGTCTGCTGGACCTGCCCTGCCCCTATGACAAGCTGAGCCCAGGATCTTATGAAATCTTATGAAGGGTACTGAACCAGAGCTCCCTGGAGTCTGTACCTAGAGCTGATGCTCTCCAAGCACCCAAGGGTCCCAATTCTTGCTGTCTCATTGGGAAAAAATGTGGAAATTAGGGACAGTTAAGGAATTTCTCAGTTTCCATTGTCAGGGGTCTAAAGTTAACTCTGACACCCTTACCTCATGATCTTAGTTGTCATTCCCAATAATTGACTTGTTAAATTGCAAGAAACCTGCAAATTCTACTTGAGATATGAATTATGTATTTTTCATGAAAGAATATGATGCCGTCAGCTCCAGTCGGTATATTCCTTGGAATACAGCACGTGCTCAGAATATCAGCTATTATCATTGCTGTTATTATTTTGGGTCTCCTGCCATGGCTATCCATGAAGAGCTTGTGTTGATCGTTCAAGCTGCTACAACAAAATGCCATGGACTGGGCGGCATATAAACAATAGAAATTTATTTCTCACAGTTCTGGACTTTGGGAAGTTCAAGATCAAGGTGCTGGTAGATTTGGTGTCTGATGGGGACTCACTTCCTGGTTTACAGACATCCAAATTTTGCTGTGTCTTCTCATGGTAGAAAAAGGCAAGGATGCTCTCTGAGGTGTCTTTTATAAAGGCACAAATCCCGTTAATGAGCACTCTACCTTCATGAGCTAATCACCTCTCCATATCATTACCTTGAGGATTAAGTTTCAACATAAGAATTCAGGGATGGAAGGTAGGAGGCAGAAAAGTTCAGCCAATTTATTAAAGGAGGTTACAGTGGAAAGGAGAGGGCCAGAGAACAGGCTGGCAGCAAAATGTTGCATCTTCCTCCCTGGAAGATTTGAAAACCAAGGAGACACGGCTGGACAATGCTGTTTAGCTGAGCTCATCCCAGCTAATGGATGTAATGGCCAGGTCTTGAATGAAGGTGCTCAGTTAGCCCTGCAGGAGCTGCTTTTTTAGTAGGGGGCCAGATTTCCAGCCCCCAGCATCCCTCCCTAGCCACCTACAAAAAAGATAAAATCTCTTCCCTCAGGAAGTTCATGCTCTGGGAAAACACTGCAGCCTGAGCCTGGATATTTTTTAAAGGCTCCCTGGATTATTCTAAGTTATAGCCAGGGTCCAAAGAATCCCTAGACAATTGGGTGCTGGGATGAAGACTGCATAGGAGGAGCCTGGACATAGCCTGGGTGAGATACTTACTGGAGGCTTCTAGGAAGAAATGAAAGAAATGATGTCAAGTTGAAACCTGAAGGGAGAGCATTAATAATAATGACATGATTGAATGTTTATTAGCTGCAAGGCACTGTGTACGCTCTTCTCATCCATTTTCCATTTAATCTAGTTAACCCTGCAAGGTGCTGTACTGATCCAGAAATGTGCCTGAGGTCCCAAGCCTGAAAGTGGTGAGCCAGTTTCAAAGTCAGACAAACTGATTCTAGACCACTGTGTTAGCTAGACCAGGAAGCAGAAAGGGTAGGAAGAAGGCTTATGGGTTTTTGGCAGTGGGAATAATACACGGATTCAGCCTGGGCATAGGTGTCTGTGAGTTTTTAAAAAAACAAAACTTTTAATTCTCACTCAGAGCCTCAGTTTTTTCATCTGTAAAATGGGAATAATTAAGTATCATCCTTTTTACCACCCCTCCCTGCAGAGAGTTTGTAAACTCAACAGGACTATTGCTTAGTTATTATCACTATGCCAGCAGCTCAGGAAAGCAGAGACTGCAGAGGAATGACAAGCACCAGCTGTCTTGGAAATGCTGCCTAGTGACCTGATATCACAGGACGATCCCATTTTTCCTATGCCTGTTTTTGCTCCATCAGAGCTACTGCATGACACACCAGCTTGTTCTGGATCTGACAATGACAGCTTACAAAACCCACAGCAGACACAATGACAGAGCTGACTGCCAACAGGTCCATGCACACACACACACACACACACACACACACACACCTCAGATCTAAGTCAGCACAGACATGGGTGCTGGAGGATAAAGAAATATCTTTGCAGAACTGACAGAAATTAAGACTTTCTGAGAGTGTCCAAGATCAGTATCCAGCATCTAGTTACCAGAGTGAGTGCCATTTTAAAAATTGGGGAGTGGGGTAGGATGAGATCTACAGTCACGTAAGTTTGGAAAGTGTTGGGTTAAAGTTAAATACTCTATCCTGGTGATGCGCATTGTGAACCTCCAAGAGAAAGTTACAATTGGTAGCTGTTGTTATGCTATGTAAAAGATTACCCTAAGACCTAGTGGCTTAAAACAATAAAAACTTATTTATTTGTTTGTTTGTTTGTTTATTTAAACAGTCTCACTTTATCACCCTGGGTAGAGTGCTGAGGTATTACAGCTCACAGCAACCTCAAACTCTTGGGCTTGAGCAGTCCTCTTGCCTCACCCTCCTGAATTGCTGGGACTACAGGCACGAGCCACTACGTCCAGCAAGTTTTTCTTTTTTCTTTTCTTTGTTTTTCTGGTTTGTTTGTTTGTTGTTTGTTTTTGAGACAGAGTATCTCTCTGTTGGCCCTGGGTAGAGTGCCGTGTCATCATCATAGCTCACAGCAACTTCAGTCTCTTGGGCTCAAGTGATCCTCTTGCTTCAGCCTTCTAAGAAGCTGGGACTACAGGTGCACACCATAACACCTGGCTAGTTTTTCTATTTTTAGTAGAGAGGAGGGTCTCACTCTTGCTCAGGTTGGTCTCAAACTCCTCAGCTCAGGCAATCCACCCTCCTCAGCATCCCGAGTGCTAGGATTACAGGATTACAGCCACTGGACCCAGTCACATTTTGTTTTGTTTTATTTTGTTATTTATTTTTATTTAATTTTTAATTAAAATCATAACTATATACATTAATGTAGTACAACGTGATGATTTGATATACAATGTAGAATGCTTAAATCAAACTGCTTAACATATCCATCATCTCAGTTACTTATTTTTTGGTAAAAGATTTAAAATTTACTCTTAGTCATTTTGAAATACACCCTTGCATTATGCACATTAGGTGAGATTTCACCAAATGCCCTCCCTCCTCCCACCAATTCCCCTCCTCCTCTTACCCTTCCCAATCCCTCCTCTCTCCTCCCTCTTGTGTTTTATCATTCATGTGAGTGTGTGTTTATATATTGGTTTCAAAATAGGATTGAGTACGTTGGATTTTTTATTTTCCATTCTTGAGATACTTTACCAAGAAGAATGTGTTTCAACTCCATACAGGTAAATATAAAAGATGTAAAGTCTCCATCTTTCTGTGGCTGAGTAGAATTCCATGGTATACACATTCGTGGGCTGATGGGCATTTATGCTGCTTCCATGACTTGGCAATTATGAATCGGGCTGCAATAAACATTCTGGTGCAAATGTCTTTGTGGTACAATGATTTTTGTTCTTCTGGGGAGACACCTAGTAATAGGATTGCAGGATCAAAAGGAAGGTCAGCTTTTAGTTCTTTGAGGATCCTCCATGCTTTTTTCCATAAAAGCTGCTGGATTTCCAGAAGTGAAGAAGTATTCTCTTCTCTCCAGTTTTGGGTCTTAGTGATGTGGTCTAATCTTACTGGGGTTAGGTGGGATCTTGGAGTGGTTTTGATCATTTCCCTGATGATTAAAGAGTATGAACAGTTTTTCATGTGTTTGTTGGCTATTCGTCTATTATCTTCAGAGAAGTTTCTGCTCAAGTCTCTTGCCCACAAAGAGATGAGGTTGTTTGTTTTTTTTCTTATTGATTAATTTGAGTTCTCCATAGATTCCAGTTATCAGACCTTTGTTGGAATCATAACATGGAAAAATCTTATCCCTTTCTGAAGGCTGTCTGTTTGCTTTACTTGTAGTGCCCTTAGCTGTGCAGAAGTTTTTAACTTGATCAAATCCCAGCAATTTATTTTTGGCATTACTGCAATTGCCAGGGGGGTTTTCCTCATAAAATATTTTCCCAGGCCAAAATCTTCAAGCACTTTCCCTGCACCCTCCTCTAATATATTTATAGTTTCATATCTTAAATTTAAATCTTTTATCCAGTGAGAATCAATTTTTGTTAGTGGTGAGAGGTGTGGGTCCAGTTTCAGTCTTCTACAGGCCGCTAGCCAGTTCTCCCAGCATCATTTGTTAAATAGGGCTTCTTTTCCCTAATGCATGTTTTTATTAGGCTTATCAAACATCAAACAATGATATGTGGCTGGGTTCATTGCTAGATCTACTCTGTATCTCTGCATCTCTATTTTTGTTCCAATACCATGCTCTTTAGATCACTATAGATTTATAGTATAACCTGAAGTCTGATAACAGGATGCCTGCAGATTTGTTTTTATTTATTTTTTTATTTTTTTTATTTTTTATTGTTAAATAATAGCTGTGTACATTAGTGCAATCAAGGGGTACAATGTGCTGGTTTCATATACAATCTGAAATATTCTCATCAAACTGTTCAATGTAGCCTTCATGGCATTTTCTTAGTTATTGTATGTAGACATTTGTATTCTGCCTTTA
>CAUYPK010080937.1:0-11894 GCA_963574355.1 Loris lydekkerianus
CTCACAATAGGACTCTGCTGTGATGGTTTGGCCTGGTTGCAGAAAGTTATAGTGAATCACACCAGCTGCTGACCACCATACAGTAACCATGATCTTTTTTTGGTGGGGTTTCACCTTTGGGAAGTGCCTGGGTGGCTCATCAGTGTCCAACCACTATCCTGAACATTTCCTATTGTCGTAAAGAATCCATTCTTCATCCCACGTGACGATCCGATCCAAAAAAGGATCGTTTTGGTTGCGCAAAAGCAATGAAGAACAAACCTCGAAAAGTGACAATTTCTGCCGATCATTTAAATCATAGGGCACCCACTTTTTGAGCTTTTTGACCTTTTCAATACGTTTTAAACCATCAAAAACCACATGGGAGCTGACACCCAGTTCTTCCGCCATCCCATGCACCATTTGTGATGGGTCAGTCTCCACCAGGGTTGTCAAATCCTTGTTCTAGATTACTCTAGATCGACCACTTCAGGGCTCATCTTCGAGGCTAAAATTCCCGGAACGAAATTTCGCAAACCAACGTTGAACAGTGCGTTCATGAACACTATCATTGCCAAATGCCTGGTTAATTTTTCGTGCTGTTTTGGCAGCGCTTTGGTTCAATTTGAATTCGTAGAGAAAAACTGGCCGAAAATCGCTTAATGACATCATGTAGTAATAGCTGAAAAGAATAAAAAAAATTAAAAGTAGAAAAAAATGAACAGCATCAATGTATAGAGTACAAAATTCTCCATCGATCAGTATATACCACGACACAGTCGAATAAATATTTATTGAGATATGGAGCTACAAAAACACATGACATTAAAACGGACAAAACATTTGAAACAATAATAGCATCCTCCGTAACAAGGACTTCTGGGGGTCTTCTAGTTCCTTTTTTCCCCACGGTGTGTGTGTGTGTGTGTATGTCTTTGTTAGGGGGTTTCTCTCTTTCTTGGTGTCTGGCCTGACACAGTCCACAGGCAGTGAAAGCAGTGCTGAGTTCCAGGGTGCTGGCTGTTCCAGTGGCTGAGGAACCAGCACCCTGAGCTCAGGGTCTTGTACAACTTCTGTGGCACCTGGGGCTTAGGCTGTAAGTCCACTCTCTGAGGTATCAGTGGATGTATACTGTCCACAAAGCCAGGGTCTGTGATGCTGAGGTTCACTTCAGCTGCTTGGGCCTGGGACAAGGATGTACCCTAGGGTACAGGACACTATACTGGCACATGTCCAGAGAAGAAGGGGTGCTCTAGAGGGTTAGACCCCAGGGAGCAGGGTGCAGCTATATTTGGGTCCCAGAGCTAATAGTAGTAGTGTCAACTCAGACCACAGGGGATGAGGTACTGTGTAGGAGTGACTGTGGACCTTGGGATGGTGGGATATGGTAGTGGCTCAAGTTTTCTGATGCCAGATACAGAGACAGCAAGGACCCAGGAATGGTGGAATGCAGCTATGCTTTGGTCCCTGGGGATGAGAGAGCAATACAGTAATAACTTTACTCCTGGGGGTGGGGGAAGCAGGGTGCTTCAGCAGCTCAGACCCTAAGAGACTAGTCTACTTCTAGGGAAGCAGGTTACTGTATCTGTTTGGCCTGGAAGGCAGGGTGGTCCAGTTCAACCAGGGCTCTATTTCCCTGGGATGCAGGGCACAGTGGCAATTCAGGTGCCGAGGGGGATCAGCTGCTCGGCTGGGCCACGGCATCAGTTTCCTGCAAGGTAAGGTGCCATTCCTCTCAGGTGCTGCTTTACTCCAGGTGCTGTGGCTGTGACTTCTCTGCTTGGCTAAGTCTCTTGTCCTTCAGGAGTTGGGGCACCACATCAGCTTAGGTCCTGGTGAACAGGATGCAGCAGCAGTGGGAGCGTGGCACAGTAGATAGAGTGTATCACCCCCCAGCATCCTGGGTCCAGAGGTGGAGTTTAGTAGAAGTTTAGCTTGAGGTGGTGGGCCTGGGAAGGCATGGTACGGTGGTGGCAAAGCTTCAGGGATGGAGGTGTGCAGTGACTGCTCTCCTACAAAGCAAGGTGCATTTCCATATTGGCTCTGGTTTCAAGATGGCATAGCACAGTAGTAGGTTGGGCCTCAGGAGAGGGGGCAGCTGATGGATCCTTCTTTGGGAGCAGTGCATCTGTGTGGACTCCAGGAAGCTCCCTCAGCCGGGTTCAATACCTGTGAGATGTGTAGATGTCCACAGTGGTGGGAAGACCGTGGTTGTTCATGGTGGCGATGGGGGCTGTTCAGTCCTCCTGTTTACCTTTTCCTAGCAGTGGGAAGTCCCTCCTGGTTCTAAGGTGATCCTGACGGGGGAATGGTATGGTGGAGGCAAGGTCTTTCCTTACCTTTATGCGATCATCCTGTTTTCTATGTATTCTGTGGGTTTTCTGCTACTTCTGTGCTGTAGTCCATTATTCTCCTTTAGTTATTTTCTTCACAATGTAGTTGTTTATTCATTGTTTTGTTTGCTTTTTATTGGAGGAAACAAGTGCTTGCAGTTGGCCATTTTGGGGATATGACCCCACTTTCTTTTCTTTCTTACGCTTTTGATGTCATAGCTAAGATTTAGGTCACTGATCTACTGAATAATAGTAGAACCTCCATAGTTGCCCACTTCCTTAAGTTCACCTAATTTTCATAAACTGGACATGCACCACATGTACATATCAGTCCACTAGGCCTAGTTCCTTATGCTAACTACTATGTGTTGATGAATTTGTTATAGCCCCTTGGGTGGTCAACTTACAGAGGTTCTACTGTAATTTTTTCATATCGCATAAGGTAGGGGTCTACTTTCATTCTTTTGCATGTGAATATCTGGTTGTCCTGGCACCATTTATTGAAGAAGCTGTTTTTTTCTTATTGAATAGACTTGGCATCCTTATAGAAAATCAGTTGGTCATAGATGGTTTATTTGTAGAGTGTCTATTCTATGCTGTTGTGTGTATGTCTAACCTTGTGCTAGTACATTACCATTTTGATTATTGTAGCTTTGTAATAAGTTCCAAAACGTAGAAGTGTGATATTTTTAACTTTTCTTTTTTTATTTTTTTTATTTTTTTTTATTAAATCATAGCTGTGTACATTGATATGATCATGGGGCATCATATACTAGCTTCATAAACCATTTGACACATTTACATCCCAATATTCAACATAGCCTTCCTGGCATTTTCCCAGTCACCGTGGCATGACATTTACATTTCACATTTGTTGAGTTTCACCCTTGCCCTTGTGAGATGCCCCGTAGGTGTGATTCCACCAATACCCCTCATTTTTATAGTGTTCTGTGTCTTTGTGCCTAGATCACTTCTGAAATAAAAGGTCTCAGTGTGAGAATATAGGGGGTCTGCATGAAGAATTTGCATGAAATTCTTTGAATGTTTGTGTTCCTTTGTGATCTAATATAAATAGGTCCATATATCTGATTTAGGTGGATTCTGGATCCTTAGTTGTAATCGGAATATCTTCTGGGTGAAATATTTATATTTGGGTTAGATCACAAGAGGAAGACGAAATAAGACCTTGCCCACTTAACCTTTCCACTGATGGTAATTGAAACTGAATGATTGGGAAACAGATCTTTAGATCCTAGTACATTCGCTTTAATGTCACAACTTTTTATGTATTTAAGAAATGATCTTAAAAAATTAGATACGATTCTGTTTCCAAGTAGTATCGAAAATGGTAGTAATTTAATGTGTGTTCTGTTCAAATTCTCCTTTCAGATATTAAGAAATTCAGTAGAGATGAAAGTAATTTTAATTTGGATCTAAATTTTAGAGGTTGAGATTTATAGCCAAAAGTGGGTGTTAAAGTTTAAAGAATTCTGTAATTGGCTTTTAGTGTTTAAGTGCATCTTCTTATTTATCTTTATAGTAATTTTCCTCATCTTGTAGTGGAGAAAATTCTTGTGAGTCTCACTATGAAAAACTGTAAAGCTGCAATGAATTTTTTCCAAAGTGGGCCAATATGGTATGTTATCTAATAAGAGTTTTGTGTTATTTTAAGATACTAGTTTTAATTACAGAGATAATTTTAGGGTAGTAGCTACATATTAATAATTATGAACTAAATTGGTCAAGTAAAAGAAAAAGTGATAACTGTTGGGGAAAAACTTTTTCTTGTTTTTTTTTTAGTTTTTGGCTGGGCCTGGGTTTTTGAACCCACCACCTCCAGTATGTGGGGCTGGCGCCCTACTCCTTTGAGCCATAGGTGCCGCCCAGGAAAAAACTTTTAATTTAGTGACTGTGATCTGTGTTCTGTAATTTAAGATTACTCTTTTTTAATGCTGTGCAGTATAACATGACCAGTGCCACTGGGAAAAATTAAATGGCTATGATAGGAAATTAAGAACATAAAGTTTATGTGAACTGAGTTCTTAAAGGTGTGACCCATTTTTGTACATTAAGGACGATTTGACATATTTAAAAACTAATCATTGAAAACAAGAATAGATCTAAAAACCTGATTTAAGAGACTTATGTTTTATCTCTGTGACTAAAAATGACTCACTGGATGAAGATTCCTGATTTCCCTCAACAGGGCATAAAATGGCTTGGTGCAATGGCTTGCACCTGTAATCCCAGTACTCTGGGAGGCTGAGGTGGGTGAAGTGTCTGATCTCACAGGTTCCAGACCAGCCAGAGCAAGAGTGAGACCCTGTCTCTAAAAAAAAATAAAAAAAATAATAGCTGGGTGTTGTGGTGGGCACATGTAGTCCCAGGTACTTGGAGGCCAAGACAAGAACATCGCTTGAGCCCAAGAGTTAGAGGTGCTATAAGCTTGGATACCAGGGCACTCTACCAAGTGTGACAAGTGAGACTCTGTCTCAAAAAAATAAAAAGGGTATAAAATGAAAAATATCCTACATTTTGGAGAAACTGAAAGTGAAAAAAGGTACATGTTTTCGGTTAGTGTTATTCTCAATGTTTATTTCCTGTGTTTTTTAAAATTTCTGGATTTGCTTTTGAAATTGTAACTTGTATTTCTCTTGTCTATGATAAAAGTTTGCTACTGAATAATGAAATTTGGTACAAGTAGGTATCAACCCAAACGAGAGAAACACTTAAGTGAATATTAATTGTATAAGCAGTCTTTGAATGATGTATAAGCTAGGTTAATGTTTTCATTTATAATACATTGGTAATTATATATTAGCATTATGCTGAAGCATTAGGTAGTTTGATTGTAATTAAATATCTTACTTTATTGAAGTGAGCACCACCAAAAAGATAAAGAAGAGCCTTCCTTCTCAGAAGTAGAAGAACTGTTTCTTCAGACAACTTTTGACAAGATGGACTTTTTATCTTATGTCGAAGAAAGTGATACAGAAGAACACCAATCTAGTATTGGGTTTTCTGTCCACCAGAATCTGAAGGAATCACTGGACCACTATCTTTTGGGATTGTCAGAACAGCTTCTGAATTATTACTCATCTGAGGTGAGATGCTGGAAAAAAGAAGTAAAGCTTATGTTTCATTCGGCTATGGTCGACTGTCAGGAAGGAGAAATAGGGGCAGGAAAAGGCACTCCAGGTGGTGACAGGCTTGGTTTGAAAAGTATAATGACAGTAGAGGAATACAAATAGAGAACACTCAGCACGAACGTAGGAAAACTGATAAATAATTGGAGTATTTCTTTGTACTGGGAATTCTAGCAGACGTAAAAGAATAATGTAGGCTTGTGGGAAATATTAAGGGTTTTAGCATAGTGAGTATATGATGAAGAGAATCTGCATACATAGGAGGGAGATATTACAGTAACAGAAAAGGACACAATTTAAACAGATCTAATGGATTTTGGTGATATTTGAAGAAGGAGGAAGGTAGTAAAAATAATATAAATGGACTTGCAGTTTCTCCTTTTTTTTTTAAATTTCTGTTTAATGTGAGGGTACAAGCAGCCAGGTCACAGTGTTTGAGTTTTTTAGGTAGAGTCCATCTTGTGGTTGTGTCACGCACCCACACGCCCCTACATTGTACCCATTAAGTGGGAGCACACCAATCACCCCTTCCTCCCTTCTTCCTCTCCACTTGCCCTTCCCCCAGTGTGAATCGAGTTTTACTCCTATGTGGGTGTGGGCATGTGTTAGATTGTCTACTGGCTCATAGTAATACTGAGTACATTCAATATTTACTTTTCCATTCTTGTGATACTTTACTAAGAAAAATATGCTTCAACTCCATTCAGGTTAATACAAAAGATGTAAAGTCTTCATGGTTTTTAGTGGCTGAATAGTATTCCATGGTGTACATATACCACAATTTGTTAATTCATTCCTGGGTTGGTAGGCATTTAGGTTATTTTGACATCTTAGTGATTATAAATTGAACTGCAGTGAACAGTCTAGTGCAAATGTCTTTATGATAAAATGATTTGTTTGTTCCTCTGGGTAGATGCCTAGTAGATCCTCCTCAAATGGGAGCTCTGATTTGAGTTCTGTGAGGATTCCCTGTACTTCTTTCCAAAGAGCTTGCATGAGTTTGCAGTGTCATGATTTCCCATTTATTTTAGAGGTCATTCAGGAATTTCTCATCTATGATTTTTTTTCTCATAAAATTACAAATTCTCTTCATATGTTCTATTCTCTTTGCCAAAGCTCCATTTGTTTTAACCAATGTCTTTCTACTTCTTTGTATTTAAATCATTTATATGTCAAAATCTTTTCTTAATCTTAGCCATAGTAATTTTTCATCTTTTAATTTTCGTAGTGCTTAAATTTGTAATGACAGTTGATATCTTTTTTATAACATGGATATTTACATTTTTTTTGTACACAAATATCTCTTAAATCGTATCATAAGCTCCCTGAGGAGTATATATGTCTTTATTAATCTTTATATCCTCCCCAAAAATGCTTGGTGCTAGTTTATGTAGTCTAAAAAGCTGAATAAGTCAGGCACTTGTTCTTCTGAAGCTTAAAATGTCATTTTAATATATCTTTATGTGAATCTAATTTCTGCTCATTTTCTAGGATTTGTAGACTTTTATTTTCCTATCAGGCTTTTCATCCCTACCTCAGATATTTAAGGGCCTATGTTTGTAATACACTGTGCCACTGTAAGAGGAGATATCCTCCTTGGTCATTGGGCTGTTTTTCTTGAGAAACCTGTTTATCATAACTCTACAATGATTTCTTAGATGTTTTTAGAGGTGTTCAGAATAGGCTACCTTTAACTCGGGTATCTGAACATTCTTTTTTTTATATGTACCGAAAGTTTGTTGTTATAAAAGGTGATTCTAGAACATACAAAATTATTTATGAGATATGTATATTTTTATTTTTCATTTACTTTAAGATTACAAACTCAGAAATGCTTGTCCGGTGTTCGCGTCTTTTGGTGGGTGTTCTTGGCTGCTACTGTTATGTGGGTATAATAGCTGAAGAAGAAGCATATAAGTCAGAATTATTCCAGAAAGCCAAGGTAGGACAATTTTATGGTAATAAGGTTTTGGATAAATTTAAATGTATTCCTGGGAAAATTATTATATTTGTTTGGAAAACATCAAATTTTATATAGGATAACCCTCTTTTTCTCATTTAAGCAGCCTGAGAAGAAATGATGCTATGTGCCCTTCTTTAAGATTTGAAAATATTGTAATCCAACTATAAATATAATAAATGAAATAATCTCACATTAACATTTAGTCTCATTAAGATAAATACTGATTTTTGTACTTTTTCATTATAAAGTTTATTTTATTTTTTAATTGTTTATTAAATCATAACTTTGTACATTTATGCATTTATGGGGTTCAGGGTACTGCTTCAATATACAATGTGAAATGTTTACATTGAACTAAGTAACACATCCATCACAATTATACTCATTTCTTAATAGTTTTGAAATGTACCATTGCATCATGCACATTAGGTGAGGTCCCCCCAAATAACCTCCCTCCTCCCATATCCCTTGTCCTCGCTGCTCTCTCTCCTCTTCCCGTGTACTTTCTGGATTATAGTTATGTTTTTCCATTCATATGAGTGTATAGGTGATTATATATTGATTTCATAGTATTAATAGTATTGAATACATTCGATACTTTTTTTCCATTCTTGAGATACTTTACTGAGAAGAGTATGTTCCAGTTCCATCCAGATAAACATAAGAGATGTGAAGTCTCCATCTTTTTTTATGGCTGCATAGCATTCCATGGTAAACATAACCACAATTTGTTAATCCATTGGAAAGAAGTTTGATTTTTGTATTTTTAGAAGTTTTCTCTGTGATCAGTATACCAAAGAATCCTTGATTAATGTTATCAATCAAGTAGGCTGTAAGCATGAAACTCTTTTTCAGCTCTTAGGAGTAGTCTATCAATGGTATGTTTATTGTAGAGAACAGGGTGTAAGATTTGTCCTTTTAAAATTATTTTATAATTTTTAATTATACTCTATGATCATGTGTAACTTCTGAAAATACCTAATTTTATCACTTAAGTGAATCATTAAAAAGCAATGCTAAACTTTAATTTTAATTAGAATTTGACTTCTTGCTTCTGTTTTTAATAGTCTCTAATGCAATGCACAGGAGAAATTATCACTCTGTTTAAAAATAAGACAAATGATGAATCCACAATTGGTATATTGAGAAATATGATGCATCTATGTACAAGTTGCTTGTGTAACTGTACCAAGGTAAGATATTCTAGTATAGTGTGTTCACGCTATTGATTGCTGGTTAGTGGTATTATTGTTTTTTGGTCCATTCATAAGTTTATAATCTGATTTAAAATTAAATTGGGCTGGGCATAGTGGCCCATGCCTGTAATGCCAGCGCTTGGGAAACCAACACAGGTGGCTTGCCTGAGCTCACAGGTTTGTGACCAGCCTGAGCCAGAGTGAAACCTCGTCTCTAAAAGTAGCTCGGCGTTATGGCAGGTGCCTATAGTCTAAGCTGCTTGGGAGGTTGATGCAAGAGGATCATTTGAACCCAAGAGTTTGATGTTGTTGTGAGCTAAGACACCACAACACTTTACAAAGGGTCACCTGAATGAGACAGAAAATAAATAAATATATAAATAAAATTAAATCGAGTGGCAAATGTAATATGGAATAAAGCAATAAAATAGGTAATCTTGAGTTTTTCATGAAATGAATTTTACCATTTCAGGAAGTTTCTTTTTGTTTGTTTGTTTGGGTTGTTTTTGGAGACAGAGTCTCACTTTGTTATCCCTAGTAGAGTGCTGTGGCATCCGTCATAGCTCACAGCAGCCTCAGCCTCTTGAGCTCAAATGATTCTCTTGGCTCAGCCTCCCAAGTATCTGGGCCTACAGGTACCTGCCACAATGCCTGGCTACATTTCAGGAAGTTTTCTGACATTGTGTATAATTACAGAGGTGACTATTTCATTGAAGAATGTTTTCGGTGTTGACTATGGACTAATGTGCATACCACTGTACTAGGAGCAGTGAGCATCAAAAAGATAAATAACTACCGTACATACTTTTGTCTAGATCAACTTACATTACTGTGTAGAAAGACTGCTACTGTATGTAATCTTTGTTTTGATTTGAAGCAGACTTTTGGGGTAGCTGAGCCAGCCAGAGTGTTGGTAATAATTGGAAATATCTTTGAAAGCTAATATATCAATATTATCAACATATATTTTTATTTTTTTAATGTGTTTTTCTGACTTTTTGTATAAATGGGAGAGAAGTAGAAGAATAAACTCTTGTCTATAATTATTGTTTACTTATGTTTAGGGTCAATAGGTGGCACTTTAATGTTCGTACTTTGTTGGTACGTACAGTGAAGGGCATGTACTATAGTTATTACTCTAAGAAAAGAGGTTCACATTTTTGAAGCAACTTCTGTCCTGATCCTATTAGCAAACTATTTAATGTACATTTTATTCAAAATAGAGAAAACGTTATCTGCCAAGAATAATTGTTACTTTTTTGTTGCTTGATTCTTTGTCTTAATTATAGAATAATCCAAATAAGATGGCTTCTGGCTTTTTCCTACGACTGTTAACATCAAAACTGATGAATGACATGGCAGATATTTGTAAAAGTTCAGTAAGTATGCTTTTGTTTTACTATCTTTTTTTTTCTTTTTTATTAAATCATAACTTTGTACATTTATGCATTTATGGTGTTCATGGTACTGCTTCGATATACAATGTGAAATGTTTACATTGAACTAAGTAACACATCCATCAGTTATACTCATTTCTTAAAAGTTTTGAAATGTACCATTGCATCATGCACATTAGGTGAAGTCCCCCCAAATACCCTCCATTCTCCCCTATCTCCCCTCTCCTCCCCTCTCTCTCCTCTTCCCTTCTACTTTCTGGGTTACAGTTATGTTTTGCCATTCATATGAGTGTATATGTGGTTATATATTGATTTCATAGTAGTATTGAATACATTAGATACTTTTTTTTTCCATTCTTGAGGTACTTTACTAAGAACAATATGTTCCAGCTCCATCCAGGTAAACATAAAAGATGTGAAGTCTTCATCTTCTTTATGGCTGCATAGTTTTCCATAGTGTACATATACCACAATTTGTTAATCCATTCATGGGTCGATGGGCACTTGGGCTGTTTCCATGTCTTTGCTATTATGAATTGGGCTGCAGTAAACATTTTGGTGCAAATGTCTTTGTTGTAAAATGATTTTTGATGATCTGGGTATACACCTAGTAGAGGAATTGCAGGATCGAATGGTAGATCTACTTTCAGTTCCTTGAGTGTTCTCCAAACTTCTTTCTAAAAAGGTCGTATTAGCTTGCGTTCCCACCAGCAGTGTAGATGCGTTGCCAACATCTGTAGTTTTGGGATTTTGTGATGTGGGCTAATCTTACTGGAGTTAGATGGTATCTCAAAGTGGTTTTGATTTGCATTTCTCTGATAATTAAGGATGATCAGTATTTTTTCATGTGTTCGTAGGTGATGTGCCTGTCTTCATCAGAGAAGTTTCTGTTCAAGTCTCTTGCCCACATATTTATTCCTTTCTTATTGATTAGTTTGAGTTTTCTGTAGATTCTAGTTATTATATACCTTTGTTGGAAGCATAACCAGGAAAAATCTTCTCCCATTCTGAAGGTTGTCTTTTTGCTTTACTTACTGTGCTCTTGGCTGTGCAAGAAGCTTTTTACTTTGATCAGGTCCCAGTATGTATTTGTGGGGTTGCTTCAATTGCCCGGGGTCCCCCTCATAAAATACTCTCCCAGGCCAATTTCTTCAAGTGTTTTCTCTGTACTCTCTTCTAGTATTTTTATAGTTTCATGTCTTAAGTTTAAATCTTTTATCTTGTGAGAATCAATTTTGTTAATGGTGAAAGGTGGGAATGCGGTTTCAGTCTTCTACAGGTTGCTAGCCAGTTCACCCAGCACCATTTGTTAAGTCTTTCCCCCACTGAACATTTTTGATAGGCTTGTCAAAGATCAAATGACAATCAGTAGCTGGGTTCATCTCTTGGGTTCTCTATTCTGTTCCATAAATCTACCGCTCTGTTTTTGTGCCAGTACCATGCTGTTTTGATCACTATAGATTTATAGTATGGCCTGAAGTCTGGTAATGTGATACCTCCTGATTTGTTCTTACTTCTGAGTAATGTATTTGCTATTCGAGGTTTTTTCTGATTCCATATAAAATGAAGTACTATTTTTACAAGTTCTTTAAAGTATAACAATGGTGCTTTAATAAGTGTTGCCTTAAATCTGTAGATTGCTTTGGGTAGTATGGACATTTTAACAATGTTGATTCTTCCCAGCCATGAGCATGGTATGTTTTTTCACTTGTTAACATCTTTAGCTATTTTCTTTCTCAGAGTTTCATAGTTCTCTTTATAGAGATTTTTTCACGTCCTTTGTTAGGTAAGTTCCCAAATATTTCATCTTCTTGGGCACTATTATAAAAGGAATAGTGTCCTTGACTATATTTTCAGCTTGACTATTGTTGGCATATATA
>CAUYPK010080938.1:0-41635 GCA_963574355.1 Loris lydekkerianus
GGGAAAGACTTCATGAAGAAGACTGCCATGGCAATTGCAACAACAACAAAAATAAACAAATGGGACTTCATTAAACTGAAAAGCTTCTGTACAGCTAAGGAGACAACAACCAAAGCAAATAGACAACCTACACAATGGAAAAGGATATTTGCATATTTTGAATCAGACAAAAGCTTGATAACTAGGATCTAAAGAGAACTCAAATTAATCCACATGAAAAAAGCCAACATCCCATATATCAATGGTCAAGAGACATGAATAGAACCTTCTCTAAAGAAGACAGATGAATGGCTAACAAACATATGAAAAAATGTTCATCATCCCTATCTATTAGAGAAATGCATATCAAAACCACACTGAGATACTATCTAACCCCAGTGAGAATGGCCCACATCACAAAATCTCAAAACTGCAGATGCTTGCATGGATGTGGAGAGAAGGGAACACTTTTACACTGCTGGTGGGACTGCAAACTAGTACGACCTTTTTGGAAGAAAATATGGAGAAACCTTAAAGCACTCAAGCTAGACCTCCCATTTGATCCTGCAATCCCATTACTCGGTATCTACCCAGAAGGAAAAAAAATCCTTTTATCATAAGGACACTTGTACTAGACTGTTTATTGCAGCTCAAAATGTGGCAACAGCCTAAATGCCCGCCAACCCTGGAATGGACTAACAAGCTGCTAATACCATTCAGCCATTAAAAAAAAGGGAGACTTTACATCCTTCATTTTAACCTGGATTGAAGTGGAAGACATTATTCTTAGTAAAGCATCACAAGAAGAAGCATGAATCCCATGTAATAAATTTTGATATGAGTACAATTAATGACACTTATGGGCTTGGTGGCGGTGGCTGAAGGGTAGAGCTGTGAGAGAAAGAGGGGGGGAGGGGTGGGGAAAGGAAGAGCAGAGAGCGGGAAGGAAGGAGGGGGGTGGGGCCTTGGTGTGTACCACACCTCTTGGGGGCAAGACACAATTGCAAGAGGAACTTTACCTAACAAATGCAATCAGTGTAACCTGGCTTATTGTACCCTCAATGCATCCCCAACAATAAAAAAAAAAAAAAAAAAAAAAAAAATTAGTAATTAGCCAGAAACACCCATTTCGTGAGCAGAAGTGTTGATAAATGTTTAGCATATTTTGTTGTCAATAAATTAAGATATCAAAGCAAAAACTGTGTCGTCCAGTCAGATTCTTGTCCCCATAGCCAGATTCTTATTTTACCATTCAAGATTAGTTTATGGGACTACCTATTTTGAATTAAGTCAGCAAGGGGAAAAGAAAATCACAAGCAGTATCCTTGTGCTTTATGTTGTCATGGCAGCCTGTGTTTTGAAAGGGGGTTGGGATTTACCCCTTGATTTATTGTAATATATTTATTTTTGGCTTTGGATCAATTCTATAGTTTTATATCAAGTGATTTGTATAAAAGATCCCAGGATAGAACCTATGTTTGCTGAAGTATTTCCTGGTGTGTTGAAGTTAAGAGTTTCCCTAGTACTCTCCCTATTCTCACATTGACTGACCCTAGATGTGGGCATGATGGGATTTCCCAAAAGAAAGGAGGGAATGAATTGGGAGTGAGTTGGAAGCAGCATAGGTTTGGCACTAACAGGGACTCCCTTGGCCCCATTCAGGAAGAAGACAGTTACTTCAGTCACCAACTCCAAGCAAAGCAAAGTCAAGTTCCATCTGGGTTAAGGTTGATACGCAAGGAAGGCTCTTATTGAAGGAGTGGGGAATAGTGGCAAAGGGCTTTAATCTTAGCAGAATTCTCTTTATTCTCCCTAAGTCAGGCTCATTTAGCAAAGAGGCATATTCAGGATCTGGTAGGGTTGCTCAAACAAGTGCAAGGACTTATGGAGGAAGGGTCTGGGCTGGACTGTGTTACCGAAGACATCAAGAGTGAGAACCAAGAACAGTGTAGGTTATCTGTTAAGCAATCAGACCTTAGGTATATGAACCCATGTGGGATAAAATGGCCCACATGGACACTGGGTATACATTCTCTCTCACCTTCATATACATTTAATGTCATATATAATGGCAATTTTTCCATGCACACTTTCCTGGTGGGCAGGGAAGTATTGACATCCCCCTAAGCTGGGTCTCCATTGCCCTCGGGCTGGTCAGCGCAGAGGATGCTGCTGGCCAGTAGTCAGTGCCCACAGCTGGGCTGGGCAGGGAGTGGCACCATGCTGAGATACAGCCTCTTTGCCAGCCCTGTTTAGAGCTGACTCTGAAGCTAATGCTCTGGGCCAACAGTGATTGACCTTTGTGACCAAGGCTTCCCTGAGTCAGAAAGCCTCAAATTCTGCAATCTACACTCCATAATCCTAGCTGTTTACTTATCTGATGGAGCTGTTCCTTTGGAAAGCTGTGTTATTCCTGTAATGCAAAGTGACAGAGAAAATAAAAACACCCAGCTGAGAAAAAGCCACAACGGTAATGCAAAACACAAACTTTCTATTCATCTGAATCTTCGTTTATTTTAAGAGAGAACCATGAGACTCAGACCCTGGAGCCCAGAAAGGGCTGTTGTTGCAGCTGCCCTGCCCCAGATCCTTCCCCGATTTGCCTTCTGGTCTTAATTCTTAGCACTTTTCCCAGGAGTCAAGGTGGCAGGATGTGGGTTTGCCCTCTCTGCACAAGGCTTGAAGAGCTAAGGAGAGCAAATTCTTAAATTTGTAGGAGAGGAAGCTGGAACTAATGTTACCGTGTTCTCCCCACTCACCCTGCCATCCCTCTGATTGAGTACAATCTTGGCTCGAGTTTCCCAGGAGCTTTGTCCTGGATGAATCTGGCTTTTGTGTTGCATCTGAACTGAGTTTGGAGTCTGATCTCTAAGTCTCTCAGCTGGCATTGAGCAACATCTGGTTGGCATCTTCTGTACCCCGTTTCCTGGTATTTGCCTGCATTTTTTAGGAATTAGCTTAGTTTTCTTAATTTTTTTTTTCTTGAATGTTTTTTGAACAGCATATAAGAATTTCAGCCATAGAAATCCCTACGGAGACCCTGTTATGTAGGCTGCTTCCTGTCCTTATTCCACCTCCAAACTGGAAAAACAGGAGCCCAGGGTGGAAAATGAGGAGAAGCAGTCCAAGTCTTACAAGAAAAGCAGGAAATTATCCAGAGGACAGGGTTTCATGAAAGCAAGGGACAGAACAAGGTTAAATTATACCTATCTAAGAACATCGCTTTACATAGTGTCCACTAGGCTGAGAATTGGTGACCTTGACTGAGTAGAGCAGTGATGAGCAAATGCAGAATGCAATATGGTAAGAAGTTCAAGGAAACTAATAAGAAGGAAATATTGCCTCTTCTAAAGATTTTCTCTCTTGTACTGGCTGTCACCTGGGGGTGAATATTGGAACCCTCTGGAGAGCACCTAAAAAATATTACTACCAGGCTTCCACCCCAGAGACTCTGGTTTAATTAGATTCTACTCTTTTGAGGGGACATATTTTGTTTGTTTTACTTTTAATATGAAAACCACTGTTGGCAACCCAAATATGAGTTACCAGTAGATAGGAAGAGATTAAAAGTACTTAATGATGTAATGAGGTAGCAAAGGAGGCAGCAGCTGGAATCCAGAGCACAGGTGTTTGGCCTGGGACCTGACGGAGAACAGAGGTGGAGAGTATAAGGTGCTTCCTTTGCCAATGAGTGTCCTCCACTGGTGGTTTCCAGTCCATGACATTGAAGGCTAGTTTATCTTCTGAGCATCTTTTTTTTTTCACCAAAAGGAGAGTATCTAATGAAGTTTTTGGCTTGGTTTACAAACACTGTCTTCCCTGCAGAGTACCATAAGTGACATGGGGGAACTCCTTCCCTGACCTTAAGTATGATCCCAATGCTTTGTGACACAGGTAGAAATGGTGGAATTGGGAGAAGGGGAATGGTGGTCAGTAAAGACTTACTCAGATTAATTGGCAACTGGACCAAATTAGATATGCACCTGAGCCTTTTGGTAAGAACTACTAAATGTTAGTGACAATTTATTCCTAAGCCACTTTAATTTTCTCTGGAGGTATTTTTTTCAGAGAAAGGATACTATTTGGTAAGTTGCCTAGAGTCAGTCTGAGCGTGTTGTTCTGGGAAGGAAGAGATAAACGCAGACTAGAACAAACCAGCGATCTGGAGAAACTGAGTGTCAGGTAAGCAGTGATGCCCCATCTCTTGGCAAGTCAAGCAGATGGGGTCCAGGAGAGAGAACAGTCTGGGTGAAGCCGGGCGATGGGATGGGAGGTCCTAGGCAGCTCCTGTGGCCACTGGGTCTTTGTTGTGGTTCCAAAACTTCCTCTGCAAGGGATGGATAAGAATACCTAACGCAGAGTTTTATCTTTATTGATTCATGCCCATCGCACTCATTAGAATATGTATTTTTTAAAGAAATTAATTTGGTTTTGAAAAAAGATTAGGTGTCCAAGATAAAAATAATCAAGTAATATAAAAAAGCATGAAATGATGAATTTTGCTTCCTGGGGGGAACACCATCAAAATCCCGCATGTCTGTATTCACAGGCAAATGAGTGCTCTTGTAAGATCAACTTATAAGGGTAAAAACTAGTTAAGTGCATAATATTGTGATTAGTAATTAAGGTGCTATGAATGTCCAACAGAACTGCATAGGGAACTCTCTGACAAGTGTGGTTTTTTAAGTGATGTGTATAAACAGGGAGGGAAATAGGCTAAATTTATATGAGTGGTTTTGAACAATACTGAATGGCAAGGCAGGGCTGTGGGCAAAGATAGTCACATTCCAGAAAGATGAATAAAGACGTGAAATTTTGTGCCAACAATTTTACTTGCTCTGAGACACCATTTGAGAATGGATAGATAAAGAGGTAATTGGTGAGCCCTCAGATAGGAATTTTATGTTCACTGGGAGCCAGCATGCACTTAACTAAATTAAATCAGGAATTCGGTTAGAGCACTAGTCTTTCTTATAAAAAGGGGTCTTTAGATCAGTAGCTCAAGAAGAAGGAGTAGAAATGGTCTCCCTAGAATCAATCAGGGACTTGGAATGTGACATCATGATATTCTTCAGACAAGATGGAGGTATATATTCTGAATAGAGTTGAAATTGGAAGAACCTTTGAGTACTCAGTACTCAAAAGAGACTATGCATTAACCAATATTAGCTGAAAGTAAGAGGCACTCTATTCTAAGACCTTCCTTATTTTATGCTTTATTTTTACTGTTTTCTGGTATATAGTAGGTGATCAATAAAAATATCTGATGAGTGATGAAATGCAGGAATGAATGCAGGAACAAATGAATGAATGATGTCATGAATCTTGGAGGGATAATTAGTTAATTATCTGGGTGATGAAATTTGATGCAATTAAGAAAGAAGCAAAAAATCTCTTAAGCAGTGGTCCAGATAGAGCACAGATCTGCCACGCAGTCGGTGGAAATGAAAGAACTCTGTTCTTTCATGTAGATCTCAACTTCCAAAGCACAGACAGGAGAGTAATTGGCTGCAAATAAGCTTTCTTGATTTCCTGAGCTTCTTTGTTCCCTGGATTCATGCTGTCGAAAGATAGTGATGGATTTTGGATAAATTTGCAGAGTCCCCTCAAATCTTTCTCTCTTCTCCAGTGCTCTCAGAAAGAGTCTGTGGTTAGCTACTAAGAATTTCTCATCTTACTTGACAATCTCCTCACTGTGGAAACCGCACTGGGCTTTGTGGCTCCCGTGTTAGTGATAGTAGGAAGGATCCCCTAGCTGCCTGGCCTCTGGGTACTTTCCTGGGGGAGTCATCTGTGTTTTAGTTTGGGATTCCCTCAATTATTGCCAAATAATGCACATAAGGTTCCTTTAATTATTTTTTGGAGGCCTTAAAATGAAGGCTACCCCTTATTACTGTGTTCAGCTTTTGGGTGGACACAACATTGAAATTGTCAGGACACTCATCTGGCCTGGGCTCACCACGCAAACCTTCATGTCCCCTCCTCTTTGGAGGGCTCGAGTTCCACACCCATCCTCTCACATGTTTCTCCAGAGGCACACTGTACATGATGAGGCAGTCCAGGTGGACACTAATGGAGACTTTCTATCAGGGAGACAAAGTAGGGACTGGACCCAGATTGTCATCTTGTTGAGAGCAGAGTCTGCCTGGTTCATCCTCCATCCTTTAGGAGAAAGGATGCTAAGAAAGGAGGTTCAAAGAGGGTGGGAGGAAAACCTGGCCTGCTGAAGCAGGAAGTCCGGTCGGCCCATAGAAAGTGTGTGCAAAGTAACCTAGGTAACCAGTGACCAATAGGAAAATGCAGTACCTCCTGCAAGCGCAGAGAGGCCAATGAAAGACTTGCAGCCAATTTCAAATAGAGCGAGTATCCCTGCGCCACCCTTGCGTCTCTTTCTCACCTTTTCAACTGTGTGAGAGGGACCCGTTCCAACTCTCTTTGGAAGTGCTCTAAATTTCTCTTTGTTCTTCCTAAATAAAATCTCTGCCTGAAACGTGTGTAGGTTACACATGCTTTCTGTCCACACTGCCTGTGCAGCTTCAGTTTTATGTTCAATTTCCACTTGTTTTTACTTTCCATTACCACTGAGCCTGGGTGGAACTTTATAGCTCAGCCAAGCAATTGAACCAGGTCAACGAGGTTTGGGGAACCAGGACCCCCGACCTCCAAGACTTTATATTCTTGTTACTTAAAGGGTGCTTCATATCACTGGGAGCTTGTTGGGACTGAAGAATCTGCTGAATCAGACTTTGCAGTTTAACAAGTTCATCTGGCGATTGCGTCCACGTTACCCTTTGGAAGAGCGGGTGTGTATCCTCCGGTACAGGACAGTGAGGGGGAATGGGCACCTACCGTGTGTTGTGCAAGTAGGTAGGGAAAGAGAGAAAGGGAAGAGGACAGGAAGAAGTCACGTTTAAATTATAATCATTCGCATGGGGGTGAAAACAGTCTGAATTTGGGGCAAGAATAACATAATATTTTACCTAATTTGCATATGATAGCACAAGCCCATCGCTACAAGTTCTTTTTTTTGTTTTCATCTTAATTAAAAAATAATTATGCACCTAAGGAGAAATCACTTGCATATTCACATTTTACTTTCTGGTTTTAGAAAAGTATTTTGAAAACAGGTTGAATATAGGTTCTTTTGGTCAGTAGTTTACCAAATTCATCACCAATAGGTATAAAATAATAATTCTCCCGTTCAGAATATTTGATTTAAAAAAATCCAGGTCGGACGCTATGGCTCATGCCTGTAATTCTAGCACTCTGGGAGGTAGAAGCAGATGGATTGCCTGAGCTCAGGAGTTTGAGACCAGCCAGAGCAAGAGTGAGACCTTGTCTCTACCAAAAAAAAAAAAACCAAACAAACAAACAAAAAAAAAACAAAAACAAACTAGCTGGGTATCGTGGTGGGCACCTGTAATCCCAGTTACTTGGGAGGCTGAGGCAAGGGAATTGCTTCAGCCCAACAGTTTGAGGTTGCTGTGAGCTGTGACTCCATGGCACTCTTCCCAGGGCACAGAGATCCATTGGTTTCCAAGCTGGGAAAACCAATGGATCCACTCATTGAAAAGCATGTTTTGAAGGATACTCAGTTATTCTCATGGTCTAACATGAGGAGTGGGGCAGACCTATAAACACTGCTGCTCTCAACAACATGTAACATTTATTCTATCATGTACTATTTCAGGTAAATACTCAGGACACCAGGAAAGCTCACAGAAGTAAACATTTGCCAAGAGTGGGGAAGGAGCTGGAAAGGATACCCCAGAGGATGTAATGATTGAGGTGGGTCTAGCGAACCAGGCTGAATGTTGCCAGGTATTCTAGAAGAAGATAGCAGTGGGTGCTAAGGTGATGAAAAGGAAGGAATGCCTTGGGGGCTGAGGTGTTGTGTTATAGCTGAAAGTTAGGATGTAGGGCAGTGGGAAGACAGAAGAGCCGTGAGGCTGGTGGGGTGCACAGGGGCCAGAGCAGAAGGCCCCTGGATGCCTGCGGAGACAGATTGAATTCCTTCCTGAAAAGAGGTTTGGATCAATATTTTCATTTTAGAAAGATGATTTGAGAGGCACTGTGGGTGAAGGCACCTTGAAGGAGAGGGATGGTGAGGCAGGTTGTGATACTGGAGAAAGACAGACCAGTGAACAAACTATTACATTGTTAAAACAAAACTAGACAGTCATGAGAGATTCACTTTAGGCAGTTACCAGCCACAGACGTGGAAAGAACTCTGAATGTTTTAGAGATATTCAGGGAAGATTCAGCTTTCCTACCCCATGACTGCCATGATTGAATTATTTATTGACAAAAGTTCCCCCAACAATTAAAAACCCCATTCCTGAGATTTTTAGCACTGTTTGTATAAAAACAAACCAACCAACAAACAACAACAACAAAACCAAGAATACCAGAAAGCCCAGGGGCTGTCTTCTTTCATTAGTATATTTTGTTTTGCTTCTCAATTAACTCTCTGAAGCTCTGCAGAAAACCCTAAGTATCTTTCACCACTAGGAGCAACTTTTTTCCCATAGCCCAAGTTTAATAACTCACAGAGGTGAGCACATCCAAAGAGTGAATTCCCAGTAGGTGTTTTCATGGTGCGTTTACAGAGCCCCATTTAAGGCACACCCTGGGTTGTGCAACACCTAGAGAAAGAAATATGGCAGAAAAATTGGGAAGGGAGATTTGTCAAAGATTTTAAAGAGTTGGCAGAGGAAGGCATCTACTCCTGGGTGTCCTGTCAGTTAAAATCAGGGTGGTCTTAAATTATAATTATAGGATTAATTATGATTATTGTTAAGAGTTACTGCAGATTACATTGACCTCACACTAAATATATTACCTGTACCTGACAATGAGCTAGACACACCCTGCTTTTCCTTTATAATCTTAGGAGACCTGAGAGATGGGTACAATTATGATCATTATTATTCATATCTTATAGATAAGAGAACTAAGAAACAAAGAGGTAAAATTACTTGATTAAAAACTAAGGTTAATGTAATTCCAGAACCAATGGCCTTAACCTTTTCTCTTTAATTGAGAATCCAGAAATGGAGAAATTGTCTAGAAGAACCAAACCATACTGGGCACACGTGGAGTTGACATCTACTCCCAGTTAAAATGCACAGGAGGAGCCTTCTGAGGCATTCTGAGGCAGTCTATCACACCAGAGTCATTCTGGCTTTAATTTCACCTTCAGTTCTTCCCAGGGAAGCTTCAGTAGACAAGAACCACGGCTTCAATTTCTTCAGTTTCCTCCCACAATACCTAAAAAAGTCTGTGGTACATATTCATGGAAATGAAATCGTTTGCTGACATGAATTTTCCCAAGTTTAGCTATGGGAAGGGAAGGAATGGGTGATTGATTGCATAACCCTCTCTGTCTCTCCCCCCTTCCCGCCCCGCACTCTGGAAAAGTGAAGGTGAAGTCATGGAGATGACGTGACACCTGCCAGAATGTGGGCCTACTAACCAACCCATGTTGTGTTCCGTTTGTCATCCTAGCTCTTGGGGCAGTAGGTTTTCACTGAAAGTATTCTCATTTGGAAAAATAAAGAATGTAAATTATACCAATAATTATCTCAACAGCTAAATGTTTATGAAATGTTTATGACTATAGTATGCTAAGTGTAATTATAAGTGCTAAGCACAGAGTCTGATTAAATTCTTTCAACTACCCCATGAAATAAACACTGTCATTCACCCCCTTTACATATTAGGCTCAGGATAAGTTATTGGTTCAAAGTAACATCGAGGCATGATTTGTCCTCAGAAAGTCAGTCTCCAGGCTCTTAATCACTTTTTTGAACCAGCTCCCTAGTACATAGGAAGAGTACCAAGTATGATTGGAGGGGGCCCCTGGGGATGGAGGTAATTTCTGGTAGAAAGGGGAGTGGAGAGCCGATGAAAGCAGTGCTGGAGTCCATCTGCCTGGTCAGTATGAGCGGCTCAGTAGGAAATCTCCCACATCTTTAAGGCTTAGTTTTCCTTTAGAGGGTTACAATAATTAAATGAGATAATTTATAAAGAGGCTTCAGGAGAACATGGTAAGCATTTAAATGTTTATTATTAGAATCACTATTATTGGGTACTTGAACACAGTTCCTTTTACTTGGAACCAGGTTATCCTTAAGAAGAATATTAAATGACATAAAATCCAGGGTTACTCAGAGTCATGGATAGCAATGCCCAGTCCCCAAAACAGCTTATTAAAATGGTTGTAACCTCCATAGTTCTCTCTAGGCCTTCATTCCTCCGCTATGTTAATGAGTTGTAATAACCCTTTAAAAGAAAACCTTTTAACATATTTTCTGTTTATCTCAAATATTTCCTTCCTTTGTCCTCAAGGTTGGGCAGTAATTGGAAAAAAAAAAATTCTATTTTCCTTTCCTTCTTGCATCCCACTCAAGTGGAGCTGTGCCTGGCTCCTTGCCCACCCACCTTTATTCCAGATGTTACCCTGGCGAACCTCTGAGGCTGTAACCAGGCAACCATTGGGAAGAGGGCCCTCCTGGCTCTGGGCCTAGAAACAAAAGAAAAACAAATAGGAGGATGTCTTGAGTCTTCTACTTACTTTGGTTTTCCAATCTCATTTCCCCCAAACTTATATTATTTTTGTAATGGAAACTTGGGGCTGATATCTGGGCTGTCTGTTCACACACAGCAAATGTCCGGTCTGTTCTGGAGCAGGGCTCTGGCTGGATGTGATCCTATTGATCCTGATTTGAGACTCTGACAGCCAAGGAAAACATTCCTCCGCCCCCTCTCACCATGCTGGAAAGGAAAGCGTTGACCATGTGATCATGGAGTGGTGAAGTTTGGGGCCCAGCCGAGACAGGCTCTCCGGCAACTGAGTAGCTTTAGGCAGATAAGACTAATCAGACCAAATGAAATTTCTATGGCCAGTTGTATATTCCATAATATCTCTTCAATGCACACTCCTGTTCCTCTTTTTGCTTTTGCTTGGTTAGCCTTCTCTGTGGTTTCCCTTTGTCTGCAGAGCTTGGAACTCTAATCTTCCCTCCCTGATTCTATTGGAGAACCCATGTTAGACATTATAGTGGTAAGAACATTATGACCCCATTTAAACCTCTTCTGTAGCTGTATTTAGCCCACATCCTTATTTCCCAAACTCTTTAGCCTTGTCTTTGAGAAGTTTCATTCATTTATTTAGCACTTGTATCCTTAGTACCTAGCATATGTGCTAAGGCTTGCTATTCCTCTAGAAACTATGGACATACGTTGTACACACATCTCGTCTTCATGAAGCTTGAATTCTGAGGGACATAATAAATTTGCAAGTAAAAAAAAAAACAACTGAACTATATATAATGTGATGGATGGTGGTGCTATGAAAAACAATGAAACAGGAACAGAGGAGAGGGTGTTCAAGAGTTGGGAGAGTTTGTGAAGGTCCCCTGAGAGTGTGATAGTTGAAAAGAGACAGACACAGCCAAGTAGGGGACAGCTGGGGACAGGGCATTGCAGACAGAGGGAATAACAAGTGCAAAGGCCCTGAGGCAGGCGTGCTCCCGAACTGAGTAGACCAGGGTGGCTGCGGTGGAATCGAGACAGTCAGAGAATAAGAAGAGATGAGTTCAGAGCAGCAGCAGAGAGAACATTACAGGAACCTTCCTGTTCACATGGGATTTGATGAGAATTCTCAGAAAGATTTTGAGGAGAGTGGTAGTGTGATCTAACTCACTCTTAGAAGGTTTGCTCAGGATCCTGTAGAAAACTTATTACAGAGAGGCAAGGGCCAAACCAGTGTTATTTGCTTGGAGGCTATTGCAATGGCCTAGCAAGAATAATGAGGGGTTGGGTCAGAATGAGAAGTTTTGCCAATACCTCCTAATTACGATTGCTTTTCTTTTTTTCTGAATAGACATTTATTTTCTGGCTGAATTCCTCTGATCACAGGGAACTCTCCTCCTACTGGACTTCCCTGGGGATTTTCAGACTTTCAATTATTCCTTTTGATGAGCTGGAATCTGTCTTCTGTCAGTTTCTCTCCTTGGTCCTACCCATTAAGTTCATTAAAACCAAATCTTGCTCTTCTTTTTGGAGACTATGTCCTCTGAGGCTTCCTTTTCTCCAGAATAAACATCCCCAGGTCATGGCTTCTGTTTTTCACCAGTAACCCAGCTGCAGCTCCCTGTCCTGAGCACCTTTTTCTGAAGGCCCATTGGCTGGAAGAGCTCTTTACCAGTTGGGATAAAGAAGCCAACCCCCCGCAGTCTGACTCTCTACCTTTCTGCAACACTTGGTCCCTGCCCTCCGAACCTCAGCTGACTTTCTTTTACGGTGGAGACAGGTTCATACCTACCATCTACTTTTCTGGGGGCATGGTAAGATTTAACTTCTAAATAAATCCCCATTACTTTTACATACAACAGCAAACATGCAATGTAATATTGCCCTTAGAAAACGTATCTTTCCATAAGGTGGTCCAAAGCATAGAGAATATTTTTACTGAAGCATTTCCTGCCATTAATGTTTTCCTTTTGCAATCTTCAGATAGTGTTATGAGTGGGTTTTGTGTTATAAAAAGCTACACAAACACCCTCACCTTGTAAGCTACTATAACGGCAAGAGTGAGGCAGCTGTGGGCCTTTCTGCCTTTTCTTTATTCCCTCCTAAGTTTAATGACACTAAAATCTCATTATCTCATCTGACTTTTTAGGGGCAGATGAGATAATGCCTCTTAAGAATAAGCTGTGAGAGATAGGGAACATTTCACTGAGCCGGTACTGATACTCCGACACCAAATGGATGTACAAAGCTTGGCAAAATTTCCATGCTAACTGGTAGCTCCAAGTCATCACACATGCATTTCTTTTGGTTTCTGTTTTATTTATACTTCAGATGAATTTGGGGATAGCAAAGAGGAAAAGATGAAAACCATTTCTTCCTTGTAAGTTGTCACTGAGGGGTTAGAGGATGTCCCTGATAAAGAGGTACAAATGCATTTTAGATCTATAATCACGTATCATTTACCAAACACCTATCAAAACCCTGGCCTGGGCTCTGTTCTATGTTGGAAAGATAAAAATACAAGTCTAGCAGGTCCCTTGGTGGACTTCAAGTGGAGAAGAAAGAAACGTGGCCAGACGTTGGCGAGGCTGGAAGGAGATGCAAAGCTGAGGCCCAGTGCAGCAGAGGCGGTGACGAACATCATGAAGTTGACCCGGCATTCTCCATGGATATAACTAGAGAACTCACCAGAGAGCTCCAGCACCTGGCTCAGTGCTGAAGGGCCCTAATTCTGGACTCCAGAAGACGCCCTCTCAAGAGGCTTTCATGCTCCAGTCAACATCTGCTATTCTCTTCCTCCTTAGGGAAAAATAGTCTCAATTTTTTCTAGAATAACAGTGTCCAACTATAAGCTGACTCCCAACTCCAACCCCTCCCTGCATTTTGGTGTGGTCAGGTGCTAATTATTGCTGAAAGAGATATAAGTCAAAGTGATGTGGAGGCTTCTTAAAGTGAGCTGACAGAGCGGGGCAATACTTCCTTGCTGCATCTTTCTTACACTTTGGGATAAAGATACTGTAACTGGAGCCCTGGCAGCCACTTCTGCAAGTAGAGGCTACATAGTAAGGATGGTGGAGCCTAAACACAGAAGAACTATAGGATTCCTTGTTTCTTATAAAATTAGCTGTCATCTGTGGTTTAGTTACAGTCCTGGATTGCCTACCAAAGAACTTCCTTTACCTGGAAGAGAAACAATCTTCAATCTCATCTGTGTCATTTTTACCTCTAGTCTTTGTCCCTAGCTGGGATCAGGTTCCTAACTGACACATTCTGATAGCACAGAGCACGGAGACTTGCACAGCGGCATCCAGTCAGCATGTTTACTCACCAGCCCCCTCTCTCACCTGATAGGAAAATATATTTTAAGTTAGGGGAGAGGACTTTTGAAAGTGAGCCTGCAGGAGGATAGTTACCTCTTTTTTAGCTGAAAAATACATTTGAAGTGGTAGCTGAAGACTGAGATCTTGACAAATTTGAGATGTGAAAGAATTTGTATTGGTCCTTTCTTGTCACGTCACTCACGATGTCACAGAAGTGGTGTGGAAAGGTTTCATGAAGGTTGAAATCAGTTCGCTTTTAAGACTTCAGCCAATCTTCAGCAATGGACTGTAGGAGTGGCCCAGTTGGGGACTATGCATTGAAATCTGGACAGGAACTCTGTGAATGACAGTGTCGTTCAACTGTCAACCACTAGATTCAGGTTTTTATAGAGAGGTCAGGAGGCTTTGATATCCTGCAAGGGCAGTAAGATAGTGTAGCACAAAGTCAGCTAAGGGCAGTGGGAGGCTTCACCACAGGACGGCTGGAGAATGGGCTCTGGGTTCAAGTGCTGAATACAACAGAATCAAAAGTCACATTCATTCCCAAAGAACATACTCACATTTAGGTAGCCGAAATTGTCCGGAGGAAGAGCCTTAAGATGGATAGTCTTGAAGAGAGCTTAAATAGAACACATGGGGAAAAGGATTTAAGAGAGGCCAGCGGCTACCAGCCTCCCTTGGAGAAAGTGCTAGGCTGAAGCACTGTGGGCTGAGGATAAGTTGTTTCTTCCTGACTCATTCACTTATTGAAAAACTTTATCAGATACATGTTTTTATTTATGGTTGAAGATACAAGGCAAAAATGCCCAGGCTGAGAACACAAAAGAGGGTTGCACTGTGGACAGGGCTCACGAGGATGCCCAGGCAGGCCACCCACTGTAAAAAGAGGGTATCTGGTCATCCTCCAACGGTGAGGCTTTGGAAGGTCCAAAGAATTACTTGTACACAAGTTTTCAGAATAGCTCCCTCGTGATAGCCTAAAACACTATCAGCGGAAAACTTACACACGATCTGTGTGGTGTATCCATACGAGGAAAAATCCTCAGAAATTTACGAACGAAGACAGAACTATTGGTCTATGCACCACCAAGGATACATTTTAAAATCTACAAGCTCTGCCCATGTTCTTTCCCAGTCAATCTCCACCTCGATTTTTATCAGAAACAGATTTTCTGATTTTTCCCTCACTATATATTAGTTTTGCCTGTTCCAGAACTTCAGATAAACGGAACACGCAACATGCACTCTTTCAGGGAAGGCATCCTTCATTCAGTATAGCGGTTTTGAGTTTCAGCCAAGACTACGTGTTTCAGTAGTTTATTATTATTATTTTTTTATGCCCAAGTGGTACTTCATTATATAAATTATCCATAGATTGTTTATCCATTCTTTTATTTATGGGCTCCTAGGCTGTTTCCAGTTTTTTGCTATGATGAATAAAAGTGCAATTAAATGAGCAGTCTTGTGTGAAGTCTTTTTGGGGGTGTATGTTTCCATTTCTTTTGTATATATATTTAAGGGACTACTGGGCATTGGACAGATGACAGCTAATTTTATAAGAAACAACTAGACATTCCTCAAATGGTCGCACTATTTGATACTCTTACCAGCAATGTGCAATTGTTCCACATATGTTTTAATATTCGGTGCTATTGACCTTTTAAATTTTCACAATTTGGTGTGTGTACAGGGATATCTCACTGGAGAACACTGTTCTCAAGTATATGAAATAAAATACCTAGAATTATAAGGTGAAACATGTATCTTGAAAAATATCAGAATCATTAAAATCTTTGTAATGTAGTATTGTGTGTGCTTCTTTCTTAGTGTCAACTGATAAAATTTAGCAGGAGGTCTATTAAATTTATAGTTTTGGTGCCATATGGAGAATTCATAAAATTTCAACACAGCTGTGATAATTGCATTGACACAAGACTATCTGTAGTATCTACTGGTGACCTAGGTAAAGGTATTCCCTAACACAACTGTGGCTATTACCTCTAGTCATAATAGAAGGAAGTGCTAGATTTTAGATAGGAGCTAGGAAAACTGAAATGTAATTTTTTCACTGGAGCTGACACACTTCAGGTTAAGAACCTCTGATGCAGTGTCTACAAAAACATTCGTCACAGATGATGGTAAAACTAGAGAATCTCTTGGCTACTGTCCTTTCTCTTTCTCTTTACTTTCTTTAGCTCCTAAATGTTCTCTTGGATCTTGGTTACTATCTAATTCTGAGATTCTAAGCTGTTAGGTTGCACCCAAATCTACAGTCAAAGCATACAGTAAATTGGATAGCAATGATGGTTTAGGATCAATTATCAAGGGAGGGAGGATGTGCCCAGATAAGCAGAAAGATGTGGGGCAAAGGGACAGAGGCAGAAGCAACAGCAAAGACAGATGTCATGCTCTAACTTAGTGGTTTGCCACCATGTCTGTTCTTTAGAATCATCTATGATGATTTTAAAAAATATGAAAATATTTCAAATTGTATATAAAACCAGCACATTGTATCCCATGATTGCATTAATGTACACAGCTATGATTTAATAAAAAAAAAAAAATACAACATGAAGTCTTTATTCTACTCCTGGAGATTTGATTCAATAGTGTAAAGTGGGTATTTTTTAACATAACCCTTGGTTTGTCCAGTGAACACTGGTGGTTGAGAACCATTGCTCTCCACCCTGGGCTGTGGTACAACTGACGTGTCTGGGGCATCAAGGAAAGGATGGACCAGGCAAGAAACTGGAAGATAGGCCAGAAAGATGGAGGAGGAACACGGGTGAGCTGTTCAGCAGGACTCCTGATAGCCTGGGACAGGCACTCAGTCTAGCTGGGCATTTAAGGCAGCAACACCTCTCACTGCGTGGTGTTCATGCAAATGGTGGTGTGAGCTTCAGAAGAGTTCTGGGAAATCAGGTGAGAGTGTGAGCTCCGATGTCTCCCTTGTTCTCAAAGACATTAAGGCAGAGATAAAATCAATCACAATTTCAGTCCGTCTGATGAACATATCCATGAATCACTTGGTAGAAGATTAGAGCAAATAATACTCTACATGATGCTTTTGAGAAAGGAGTTAGACATCCTGCAGGGAGTTAGGGCAGGGGTCAGAAGGAGAACACCAACAAATAAGAAAGATACGAGAAGGGGAAATATGCTCAGCTAGGGTGAGTGTAAACAGTAAGGGCCCTTTAGTTACCTTACTTTAGCCATAACGTATGTGAGGTAAAAGGGGGGAATTCTTTTAATTGCAGCAGCCACACAGTTGAGGTAACTGTTCCTGAAGAAACTACCCTCATTAACATAGTACAATCACACCCTTGGCTCCAGGACAGTTTATAGATGCCCTGGAAGCTCCAGGAAGTTACATTCGATGGTTTAAAAAGTGGAGGGTTTTCAGTTCTATGAACGCTCCATGCTTTTCCCAGAGAACTATGAATATTCCACACCCAGCCTACCATATTGTTGGGAATTAGCATAAAATGACAGGTCCTAAGCAGAGGTGGCACTGTCCCTTGCTGCATCAGTTCATTCTTTTGTCTCCTTTTAAAAGTGTATACTTTGCTCTCAATAAACCTCTCTGCTTGTAGACATATTCCATGTCTGAACTCTCTCCCTTACTCATTCCCCTGCACTTGAACTCCTTTCTGTGTGGAGGTGAGAACTCTCTCCAGCACTGGCAGGAGTGGTCCGTGACGGTATCACCTCTTCTCTTCTCTGAACTGTCCATGTACTCGGTTTAGGGCACAGAGTGGGAGGTAACATGAGCTCAAAATAAGGAGCACTCCATTACCCATGTCTGTAGCTGAAAAGATCTTTTTCTGTTCCTTTATTCGTATTTCCCATTGATATTTTTGTTCACTTCTCAGAATACCATAAAAATGTGACAAATTAAAAGGGGTCAGGAAATGCCTGAACATAGTAACATAGTCGTCCATGTTGGAGTAAGATGGCAGATAAGAATTTTAAAAGAAGAGTTTTCATCTCTGCTTATCTCTTTTCTACCCAGTGTCAGGTACTAATAATGCTAGTGTTCAGAAGAGTCCCATTACCATCAATGGTATCTAGATTTTTGTCTTTGCATTTTGAGTCCTGGTTGTTTCTGTCTCGTTGCTTGAGTACTTGTGTGCAAATCAAAGGAATCAGTGTCAACTGAACTCAGTGGAAACGTAACCTTGTGATAGCAGATTGGCCTCTGAACATTGGAGCAGATTAGATAAACAATTTGTCACAATTCCTAAAATAATTTCAGTTCAGTGGCACGTGCATAGGTCCAGATGGCACAATCTTCCATAATTTTCAACATATTTTAATAAAAATTGGTTTATAGGGAAGCTTTAGAGATTAAGTGAGAAGAATGTAAAATAATAAAAAATTGTTTATAATAAACAGATCAGAAATGGTCTACATTTGAGAATGTTACTCTCAAAAAAGTCTCCTTGAGAAACTAATTACATAAGACCGTTGTTCAACAACTGTGTGGGAGTCCTCTCTAGGAACTGCCTCCACAGCCGGGTGTGTGCTAACGTTCTGGGATTAGTAGGCATATGGGACCCAACACATGTGCTTTATTGGATTCACTTGGCCACACCTGCTGGCCGAGCTCTGAGATAGCTGTTCAATGGGAGGGTCCAGGTTCCACTATCATTGTGTCTTTCCTGGACTGCCGTCAGCCTCAGTCTCCCCAGGGGTGAGGGTTGGACACTGATATGGTTTCCACTGAGCCTTCCACAGTGAGAGCTCAGGCTAATAGAGTCAACATCACAGGCCATGGCTTCCCCCTCCACTTGCAAGCAAGGTGTATCTCTGTGTCTATAGAGGATGGATGACACAAGCCTAAAGTGTGGGAAGGAGACTGTTGCATGGGGAAAACTTGACTAAAGAGACACAGCAGCCAGGAGAGAATGACAGATAAATCCCAGTTCCCTTATTCTCTGATGGGCTTTTCTGAGGTGTGGCAGTTCTTTATGGCATGTCCATAGAAACCGCATTATTTTTCAGCAATCAGATATGTGTTCTTATACAGTGGAGGCCAGTTTACTAAAGTAACATCTAGCATTTGCCTTCTTTCCTCATCCTTGCCTTTTTCCATTCACTGTTTTATGTTTGCACCTCCCAACATTAGCACAGAAGATTGATGTCAAGCTGTTTTCAGGAAACCAGTCATAAGGCCAAACACTACTCAGTTGTCTTACTCATAAAAAAGACTCAGAAGGGCCACAATGTTCTCAGAATTTAAGGGAGTAAGAAGAATATGCCAGATATGCTAAAAGAAAATTCTACCATGTAGTTTCACAGTAGAAACAGAATTGGAAGCAAGGTTTGACCATCCAATGCGTTGGGAGGAAGAGCACATAGTTTTTGAGTTATGTGTGCTGACGACACACCTCCTGGGCCAGGGGCACAACTACAAATGCAAATGTTGTAACCTAATGGTTTGTACCCTATATTAATCTGAAATTTAAAACATAAAAAATAAAAAAAACCAAATAAACAACAAAAAAACAAACACAAATACATGCAAATTTTTATCTCAAACAATCTCCTATTCTTTTATTTCATTTGTTCTATTTTCCATTATAGCTTTTATGAGTATCTGAGATTATATTATTTTCCTTTCCTCTCCCATTCATTTGCCAGCATAAAAAACCATATAGGTGAGGGTCTTATCTGTCGTGTTAACTGCTGAAGTCCTAGCACTTTGAACAGAGAGACTGGAATCCTTGGATGGCATGATCACAAGAAATTTAATCATTTATTCATTGATTTATTGAATCATGGATTTCATGGACATTTATTGAAAACTTGTGCAAGAATGTTTATTTCTTTAAATCCTTTCTATAACAACACTTCAGAATTATTCGGATGTCTTCTTTGTAAATATTTCCTGTGACTGAGAGAGCACTAACCTTAGAGGTACCGTGCATTGGGTTCAAGCAAAGAAGATATTCAGCTGATAGACACTTATATTAATAGTGTAGTTGGTAAAATAGTAAAATGCTTCCATGTCAGTTGATATATAGTATAAAGTAACTGTGAGAAACTATAGAATTAATTTACAATATAATTACTGGTCTGCACTCATGAGTTCAATTTAATAATCATATAGGGTGTCACAATGACCATAGTTAAATAGGTTTTCTAACATAACAATGATTTAATTGCTTACAGAAATTACTGAATGAAGGATTACCTCAGACATTATTGTAAAGAAAACTTTGAAAATAATTATTAGTTCAGTAGACACTGGAAGAGGCTTCTGCACCATGAAGAGCATTATTCGGGGGAAGAGAAAATTTCTGTTTAGTGATCGTGCCCCAAAAGTATCTAATGATATCATGAGAGTAGTGGCCACCACAGTGTCATGTCCTCAGGGTAATATGCACACAGATTCTGGCAACCCTATGCAACTGTTGAATGGACCAATGTGACATCAATGTGAGGGTAGATGGTTGGTACACTGCTCCAGAGTGACCAGACTTGGTAGTGGAATTGCCAAGAAGGGTCAAGGAGCTGGTACTCCAGATCTGGGTCATGTGAAAAGTGTTGACCTCCATGCATGAATCTGGGTGTACCTGAGGTCAACACTCAGCTGCCCTCTGGATGCAGTGAAAACCGGACATCAATAACCTAAAGACTTATTTTCATGGGAGAGTCAGTGAACATGTTTTATACCATTTCTATGTCAAAACATGGCTCAGAGAAAGACAAGACCACACTAAAAATTTCTAAAAATCAACCTATGATTTGGAAATCATTACAGTGTTTTAATAAATGTTTTATACCATGACATCTATGAATGATTACGATGCATAGTTAATCTAGTATTTAAATTCTATTTATAATTCTGATGCTGTTGTAATTGTAGTGTTATCATTACACCTTTTCTTACTGTGACAATTTTTAAAGTAACTTAGCATTCTTAAAAAGTTGTAAAAATAGTACAGTGTTCTATGAACCCATTTTTCAGCCCCCCCCCCCATAATGTTACCCATTGCCATAGTACTGTATCAAAGTTGGGATATTTATAAGATATCATGTTATTAACTTGAAGATAGAACTTGTTCAGATTTCACCAGGTTGTAGAATTTTTGTGTGTTTGCGGGGGGGGGGGGGAGGTGGAGTGGGAAGGATTACATCTATTTTTAAAGACTGTCTTCCCTTCCCATCTCTGTGCTGAAGCCATGGAGTCTTAGCCATTGCTAGGCAGAGGTGGAGTTATACATGACTGCGCCCCCAAGTACTCACATTCCTTTCATTTAAGAATATTCATCCCATATGGAGAAATAGACCATGTTTATCAATCACTCCAAAAAGTATGTAATTTCATTAGATGGAGCTCTGTCTTTGGGGGTTGACTCATAGAAGGGAAGAGCTCCCCAGTGACCCACAGCCCTACACCATGCTCTGTGGAGACCACACTTTGGGGCCAGCTGCACAAATGCACTGCTGGAATCCCAGGCAGAAATGTGTAATGGCACGCCAAGGGCTGCTGAGCCGTCATAGCCCAAGCAGGGTTATTTGTGGCTTCCAAAGAGAGGCTGTAACCTTTTATGGTATCCACAAATCTCAGCCTTCAAGAGTCAGGGAAGAAAATGCAGCCGTGCTGTTTGACCAGGCTAGCTCTTTGCCCACCTTGTACCTCTCCCTCCCTGTCATTCTAACCCAGCCCAACATGCCAGCAGACACTGACTTTAGCACTGCTTCTGGGCCAGCTGAAATGGCCAAGTGTCCCTTCTGATTCAATGAGGGAGAGTCCAAGAAAGTTGTTAGCAAAATGGGAACTTTCCAGTTTGTGGCCCTAAACATTCTGTGTTTGTTATGAGTAAGACAGGAAAGTCTTACTGCTTGGCTGGGGGATTCCAAATGGCAGTGGTAGGCCAGGGACAGTCGGGCCACACCTGTGCTCCCTGTCGTCCATCAGGCCTTTCAGAATACCAGAGCTCAGGAATATCTCTCCCATGCTTTGCAGGCACTTGGAAAATGGTTTCCTGTGTTTGCTTTTGACATAAAGGCAGTGCTTGAATTATCTTCTCTCTGGCAACTTCTTTGATCTGCTTCTGGTTGTATTTACTTATTCCATTCACTAAGAGAGTCACATCAGTGAAATGGTAACAAGTGAGGGCTTTGGCATCAGACAGATTTGGGTTTCATTATCTCCATTAACACTGGCTGTGTGGCCTTCATATTAGGCCAGTGTTAGATACTGTACTATGTCTCAAAAATGCACATGTTGTAGTTCTAACTCCCAATACCTCAGAATGTGACTTTGCTTGGAGGTGGGGTCTTTGAAGAGGTAGTCAAGTTCAAATGAGGTCATTCGTGTGGGCCCTAATCCAATGTGACTGATAAAAAGGAGAAATTTGGACACAGACACACATAGGGAGAGCGTCAGTTGACCTTGAGGCAGGGACTGGGGAGATGCTTTTACAAGCCAAGGAATGCTGAAGATGGTCCACAAAACAGTAGAAACTGGGGAAGAGGCACAGGAAGGCCTTTCCTTTGCCACCGTGGGTGAGACCAGCCCTCCCGACACCTTGATCTTGGATTTCCAGCCTCCAGGATGTAAGAAAATAAATTTATGTTATTTCAGCCACTTAGTTCATGATGCCCCACAAATTAATACAGCTAATCTCAATCTCTGAGATTCAATTTTCTTATCACTAAAACACAAATGATGAGGTTAGCAGTGACTATCAAAATATGGTTCCTGAACTAGCTGGATCAGCATCATCGGGGAACTTGTTAGATAATGCACATCCTCAGGCTCCCAGCCCAAATCTCCTGAATCAGAAATCCCTCCGTTTGAACAAGGCCTGCAGAAAAATCTGGTGCATGCTTAAGGGTGAGAATTTGGAGTATTGTAGAAAGGATTCTATCAAATAATATTTGTAAGGTTCTTAGCTTATTATCTAACATGGAGTCCACAATAAGATATTTTCAAACATTTATGTAACAGTTAAGGTATTCAGTTATTGGAAATGGAAAGGCATACAAATTACAGTTGTATAATTTGTGGGCTGGGGTAGAAGTGCTTGGGAAGGAGGCCTCTTCAGCTGTTGTCATACCATGTCTGTGGACACCTGAGCATCCTCCCTAGACATACCGACGCATGCAGTAGTACAGACTTAATGAAGTCTCTAGTTCTACTTTTTCCCTTTCCCCTTCTCTCTACCTCTCTAAATGTTTCCAACTTTCTGTCCCCATTGCTTGAATGCCCTTTCATGTCCCCTCTCTGCTGCTCTTGACCTCGTGGTTGGGAGATAATGTGCCCTTGCTGACGTGCTACCTTCCTGCAGCATTTTTTCTACAGCAAGACATGGTCAGGACACCAGTGTGGGAGTGAAGGAATGAAAATGCCTCTTCCTTTGTGCTTTAAGAATGAACACCCATATTTCTCCAGCCACTGGAAACTCAGATCCAGCCAGCTGGAGTCAGTTCTGGGTAACCCCCCCCACACACACACACACACGTCCAGTTATGCAAACACAATTTCATGCCACACATATTTATTGAGCTGTTACTTACTGAGTTTATACTGATGCTTCATTCAGCCAATTCCTTTTAGGCAAACATCAGCCAAAGAGGCCTCTTCCTGCTGCCCTTACCTAACACCTGAAGATGATGTGGGAGTGAAGTTGGGGTCAGAACTCAGACGGCCAGTGAACAAAGCTGGTCTGATCCTTGCCTTATAGATTTTGACCTTGAGGGATGTCATCCTAGGACCCCAATTCCCTTAAACTTTCTTCCCTTGCTAATATGTCTAATTCTTCTATTGACCAGGAATTTCTCTTCTGGTTTTCCTTTGACACAACAGGAAAGTAAGGTCAATGGAAATAGAATATGAATCAGAAGACGTGAGTAGCAATCCAGATTCCTCCTAAACCAATTGGGTGATCAACATATGTAGTGTTTTCTGTATGGGAAAAATGTTCAGAGCAAGATGTTGAGATATTTGGGAAAACCTATTCATAGTTCGGATGGCATTTTCTTAACAATTTTTGGGTCTTTGACTCTATAGTTATTGTAATGGCTACTGTAACAGAAGACACCCAGTAATTTAACATGATGTATGTATATTTCCTATCCATAGCAAGTTCAATTGATGAATATGCCTACATTTAGTTATTAAGCATTCCAGGCTGTTGTGGGCTTTGCAAAATTTTTAGGATGTGGATCTCAAGGGTACCTGTGTGTGGACATCTTTGGCCACCAGCTGAAGAAAACTGCGTAAGAGTTTTACAGGCTAGATTGAAAGAAGAATACACCATTTACCCAAATTTCATTGACCAGGACTCAATTCTATGGAAGCCCTTAACTCCTAGAAAGGCTGGAAATAGGATATATCCAAGTGCCTAAGAAGAAAAGGGACTAGATTTAAAGGATGATTGGCAGGCTTTGCTGTAGACCTCACTGAGAAAGTAGAGAAAAATTAGGACTCTATCCTCTCCCCACTGAATATATAAACAAGATACAAAAAAATGATGTTTTTTTTTTTTTTTTTTTTTAGTTTAACATAATCCTTAAAGCCACAGTTTCTAGGATATAAGCCACAGATATTATATTTGCTTAGAGAAAGGGACTGGATAATAAGTGATAGGTTCTTAGCAACATCATTGGAAGCCCCTTTGGCCATAAACAGTACTTGGTTGCAGAAGCTGAGAATTCTGTTTTTGGAATATGAGAGAGGGAATCGCTATTGACTTCAGCTACATATGGCTGTCACCTGCTTAACCTCTCCAAGTCTGGCCCAGGGATATCACTTCACAAAAACACTTGGCACATTTCCTTCACAAACCAATCAACAGAACAGGCTGTTATGTGAAGGAAGGAAGCCCAGGTGAAAATAGCATGAAAGGAAGCATTTTGTTTCCCCAGGCTGTTTTATGTCTTCCTATTCCTTTATGCAAGGAATCCCTCAGCATCCACTCTCAGTTCTCTGCTGGTGGCTCATCAGACTTTGAGCCCTCATTTTCATTGACCTACTGGGTTGACAGAGTAGGCATGAGGCTGACCAAATGGGGAGTTACAGATATGGGGTTCGATCAGGGCCCTGCGAGGAAAAGACAGTGTGCAATGATCTCCTTAAAGCAGATCTGAAGTCCTATTACAACAACAGAACATGGTGCAGTATACAAGGCATGAACTTTGGAGCAGTAGAAATTAAATTTGAATTTCAACTCTGTCACTTCAAATTTCAAAGTCTCTGTTTAGCATCTGTTAAAATGGGAGAAATGGCATTTACTCCTTAGAGTTGCTATGAAGATTAAATCAGATAACTTCTCTAAAGCACACAGCATGCATGGTAAGTGTTCAAAGGTAAAGAGCTGTCTTCAGAAAGAGAGAAAAAATAACCAAAGCAATTCCTTTAGTGAGTACATATCAAAAATGATACAGACATAGAGACAATTACTGGTAACCAATAGAAATCTTGGAGCAATTTGCTGCTTATATTTCTTGAATCCATTATCAAGAATGGGATGGTGTGTGAACTTTGTCTGTGATACTCTGTGTTTATATGCAGCTTTAAATGATCAAAGCCAAGGTCGAGTTGGGGTCGGGACCCATCATTCTCCCTCATTCTCCAAATCTGGGACTCAGAAGGCTGAAGCTGGGGCTGTTGAAACTGTGGGCTTCATCAACTACTTTCTAAGAGTTTCAGGAATTTCTCAGCCTCTAGAGTGGAAAGCAAGCTCCTGGAGCACAACATGTCAGGACAGGTTATGCCCAATACTACACATTCAAAAGAATTCTTGATTCTTGATTCTCCAGATCAAGTGGGATATATAGATTTCATGAGCCTCTTAGCTGTTGTGTCCTGAGACCTTAACTTGTGCCTTCTTATCTCGGTCCCCTTATTCTTGAATTTGGAAGACAGAGTAAGGAATTGTAACCTTAGGTTTTCTATTTCTGTATCTGTCATTCTGTGCACAACCTATACTCACATACTTTTCATCCAGGAAAAGAGAAACTAAGTTCTCTTGGGTTCTGTCTTTGGGATGGTAAGATCTGTAGGCCTTCTGCTTTTCATGTAACAAATGAAGACAATGTCATTGGCGTAGAATGCTATAGAGGTCTATAAATGCATATTTAATTGGGAGGTGGGGGGGAAGTGCCTTATGTATAAAAAGGAGGTTGTATTTTTTTTTTTTTATTATCTGCTATCTGCTCCTCATTACAATTGGATAAGATGCGTATAGCTTAATTCTTAATTATTGGTGTACCTTATTATTCCCTCTCATAGATAATCGTCATGCAGTTTGTTATGGACCAATTGAATGCCACAGAACAGAGAGTGGCATCCGGGCTTCCATGGGGAAAGTGAACAGACCAGAAAGAGAAATTCCTTCTCTGCAGCCAACCAAAGGAGCCTCAGTGAAGAAAGGGAAATGCAGGTACACATGTTAATTATAGGTTCTTCCAACAAGAAACAGAGTCTGAAGTGAAAGAAATAGGACAAGGGAGGTAGAAAAGTCAATAAATATGCCCTGTTGGAGATGCTCAGAAAAACTGAATAGAATATATCTCAGGATTATTCCACCAGATGGCTGTCTTCCACCTCCCCTGGATTGAGATTGCATTGGGATGTCAATTATCCCACTCCATCCACGACCCTACCCGCAGCCCTGCCATGCATTTCTGCACTGAGCCTCAGCATAGAAAGGAAAGGTCCTTTGGTTTGGAGAAAGACTTCAAACAGAGAAGATGAAAGATGCTGGTACTTTATATATGAAGCTGGAAAATCTAGTGTGCTGAGGGCAATGAAACTGGTCATCTCCAGCATCTGCTATAACAAAATTAAACTGGATGGAGCTTACCTTATCCAAAGTTTTCCCTAATCCAAATCTTTACAGCTAGTAAGAATCACAACTGACATCAAAATGTGGGTCACTCGGACTTCAAATTATAAAAACTAAGAAAGAAATGATAGTTTGAAATGAATTTTAAATTAAACGCATCACACTCTAAATTATAAAAGTGTGCTGTGACTCATTCCCTAAGATAGAAATTGAGATATCACTTCTGTAAAACAAAAAGAGATAGAGAGAAAATAGAGTGGGATAGAATTAAATTTGTATAGAACAATTAAAATCATCACTGGAAGCATTAACAAATAGAATTGACAGTGTGGAAAATTAAATTACCTAAGCAGAAACTAAAACCAAGAAATTAATTGAGACATTAATAAGGAGGAGAGAAATAAAAGTAACGTTAGAAAATTTGACATTGAACGTAGAGTGTCAATATGCGTGTAATAGAATCTGTTACAGATGATATGGGAGAAGTGAAGAGTCAGTAAGATAGCAAGAGAAAGACATGATCAGATGTTCAAATACAACAGCCATGTTCATAATAATAACTTGTATCTAGCCGCTAAAAGCTAAATAGTTGAAGAGTTGGTCGAGGGATTTGGGGACACAAAAGAACTGTAAGGAAAATTGAAAACCACATTTGATAGCAGTAAATAAGAATCCATTATAAACTACTGAGAGAAAGTTTTGTGGAAGTTTGTTTGTTTGTTTTGCATAGCACAAAATCATACACACAAACCTGTGTTTTGAATACCGTCTACCACAGATGTATAGTTATTGTTCTGGTAAATCAGAAACTTGTAGAATTTCAGATATTTAATTTTTCTTACCATCAAACCCATTATGAAACCATTCCTCCACATGCTTCCTTATTCCTCCTATTCCTTTTAGAGCTTTCTATGTCAGTGCTGCCTTTGCTGAGGATAAGGGACAAGTTTATGGGTGCCACTCCCAGTAAACCCACACCTCACCTTTATTACCCCCACAGCTCACACAGGGCCACTCTGAATGTCTAGCACATCCCCAAAACTATAACCAACATTGATCTTTGCATTTTTTAAAAGTATTTTTTAATTGGGATAAACTTTAAATATAGGCCAATTTATGTAAACTACCAGCCAAATGAAGATAAGGAGCAATTTCATCACCCTGAAAACTTTCTTCATGCACCTTTGCATTCCTTCCACCACCTCAAATCTACGGCAACTACTAACATGTTTTCTGTACCTTTGTTTTTGAAAGTTCCAGCCTATATCTATATATTTGTAGTTTTTGAATCCAACACTTACTTATTATGATGTGTTGAGGTTTATCCTGGTTGTTGCATGTACCCGTAGCCGATTCATTTTTTTTTAATTTATTAATTTTTTTTAATTGTTAAATCATGACTGTGTACATTTGTGCAATCAAGGGGCACAATGTGCTGGTTTCATATACAACCTGAAATATTCTCATCAAACCATTCAACGTAGCCTTCATGGCATTTTCTTAGTTATTGTATGAAGACATTTGTATTCTGCATTTAGTAGTTTTCACCTGTACCCATTCTAAGATGCACCGTAGGTGTGGCCCCATCCATTGCCCTCCCTCCACCCTTACCCTTCCTTGGCCCTTTCCCCATACTCTTGTGCTATAGTTGGGTTATAGCCTTCATATGAAAGCTATAAATTAGCTTCATAGTAGAGCTGAGTACATTGGATACTTTTTCCTCCATTATTGAGATACTTTGCTAAGAAGAATATGTTCCAGCTCCATCCATGTAAGCATGAAAGAGGTAAAGTCTTCATCTTTCTTCAAGGCTGCATAGTATTCCATGGTATACATGTACCACAGTTTGCTGATTCATTTTATTGCTGAGTAGTGTTGTATTTATATGTGTGCAATGCCTTGCTTATCAATTCACCCATCTGGACATTTGGGTTGTTTGTAGATTTGAGTGACTATGAAAAAAGCCATTGTAAACATTTTACATACAGGTTTTTACACAAACTTGTGTTTACTTCAGTTTCATAGTTAGGATGGACATTATTGGATTATGGGATAAGAATGCAGTTTGATTTTATAAAAAAAGTCCAAAAATATGCCAAAATTAATGTACAGTTTTGCATTCCTATGATCAAAATTTAAGTTCTAGTCAATGAATTTTTGCCAGAATTTGGTATTATGTTTCTCCCTCCCCTGCCTCTAGGCTAAGAGGCATGTAGTGGCATCACCTTATGGTTTTAATTCACATTACCCTAAGGATGAATAATATTGAACATCATTGAATGTCCTTATATGTCATTTGTATATCATCTTTGATAACTACCTACTCAAATATTTTGCCCATTATAAAATTTTGTTATCTTTTTAAAAGTTATTCATATATTCTTCACACAAATGCTTTATTAGATAGTGTTTTTGTAAGTTTTTTTTTTTCCTTTGTGGCTTGATATTTTGTCACCACCACAAGGTCTTACTGATGAAGAGCAGTTCTTAATTGTGATGAAGCCCAATTCATCAAATTCTTAAAAATGGCTGTAGTCTTAACGACTTTTAGTGTTGTCTATAAGTTGTCTTTGCCTTAGCCCAACATCACAAAGGTTGTCTTCTAAGATTTGTCTAGAAGTTTAATAATTTGATACTTTACAAAATATATCATATGCCTATGATATGTTTTTAGTTATTTTTTATATATAGCACAAGCTATGAATTAAAATTTATAATTTTGGCCATGAAGTTTAATTTTTGGATGGACATGTTACTTTTTATATTATTTACTTTTGTAGTTTTGTAAAAACAAAGAATGAATTGACACACATGTGGATATAGGTCTGGAATTATTTGTGGTCTGTTAATTCATTCTTAAAATGAGGCACTAAGAATCCTACCACTTAGCCTTTTTTTTCAAAGTTACTTTTGTTATTATATTCCCTTTGCATTTCCATATGAATTTTAGAATCAGCTTATTAATTTCTACAAGAAGTCTTGCTGTGGTTTTGATTGGGATAACATTGAGTATATAGATCATGAGGAAGAGGGATTGACATCTTCATAATACTGAGTTATACAGTTTACAAACATGATATATCTCATTTATTTAGGTATTCTTTGATTTCTTTCATTAGCATTTTATCGTTTAGAGTGTACCTGTCTTAATCATATTTTGTTAGCTTTAATCCTGAGTGTTTCATGTCTTAGGACTGTTTTGGTACTTTTTTTCTTTTTTTCAATTTTAATTCCAAATTTTTCAACTCCCAAATGTTCATTGCTAGTCTATGGAAATGTAATTAATTTTTGTACATTGATCTTCATCTTGAAAACTTGTTGAACTCATTTATTAGTTGTATGTATTTTTTTTGGGGGGGGGTAAAATCTTTGGGATTAAGTAGGCAAACATTTCTGTCTGAAAATAAAACACCTCAGTAATGTCTTTTCCTCCAATCTTGATTGCATCTTTTCCTGTGCTACTTCACTGGGACACTGTTGCAAATTTTATTAGGAGTGGAGGGAGCACACATCTTTGCCTCGTGCCTAAATTTAGCATAAAAACATTCAGTTTTTCTGATATGTATGATGTTAGCTGTAGGTTTTGGTTTCTTCTCACTATTCCCATAAACTTTGTATTTAAAGTCCTAAGTGTTCAATGAGACTAGAAAGTAAAATAAATGTACACAGGTAAGAAAGGAAGGAAAAGGGTGATTGGTGGGACTACACCTACGGTGCATCTTACAAGGGTACATGCGAAATTTACTAAATGTAGAATATAAATGTCTTAACACAATAACTAAGAAAATGCCATGAAGGCATTAACAAGTTTGATGAAAATATCTTAAATTGTATATAAAACCCGCACATTGTACCCCATGATTGCATTAATGTACACAGCTATGATTTAATTAAAAAAAAAAAAAAAAAGGGAAAGGGAGGAAACAATAATTTGAAGATGACATGCTTGTCTACATATAAAATCCAAAAACTTTGACAAATAAACTGCCAGAACTAAATGATTCTACAAAAGGGGTATTTGTTTCCTAGGGCTGCTTCAACAAACTTGCCACAAACTGGGAGGCTTAAGACAGCAGAAATTCATCCTACCACAGTTCTGGAGGTCAGGAGTTCAAAGCCAAAGTGCTGGCAGTGACAGGCTCCCTCCGTAGGTCTGAGGGAAGAATCCCTCCTTGCCCCTGTCTAGTTCCCGAGCTTATGGCATCCCTGGATTTGTAGATGTGTCACTTCGTTTCTGCCTCTGTCTTCACACGGAGTTCTCTGTGTCCTTCATATAAAGACACCAGTCATCAGATTTGGGGCCCACCCTAATCCAGTATGATCATGGTGTAATTTAACTGATTATATCTGAAAAGACCTTATTTCCAAATAAAGTGACATCCACAGGTACTGGGGTTAGTATTGAACATACCTTTTTGAATGACACAATTTTAACCACCCTTTCGAGTATTAACTCATATCAAATATCATGTAAAAATGTATCAACTCAAAAATTCCAAACCTCATCATGTAAATCATCTACGTTAGGTATGGGTGAGATGCTGGGTCCTGGGGCAAAATTCCTCTCTGTCCGTGGATCTGTTAAACTAGAAAGCAAGTTATTTTCTTCCAAATACCATAGTAAGGTAGGCATAGAATAGACATTCCGTTTTGAAAGGGAGAAATTGGGAAGAGTAAAGGGGTCACAGGTCCCAAGGAAATTAAGGAATAATTTCATTAGATTTAAAGATTGGATGATCATCCTCTTTGGCTCTGCCCTTCAGAGAAGAGAATGACAGTGTTGTTAGCCAGGGACTGAGGCAGCATCTCCACCCTGTAGGCTCTGATGCCTTCGGCTAGATAAGAATAGCAGGTTTAGAAAACCTCATAGTACATGATGCTACCAGGAAAAGGAAAAACAATACAAGCTGTATAAGAATCAGGGAAAGGGGAGGAATGAATTTGTGCAGCATAGGGGGATTTTAGGGCAGAAATTTAATTCTTTGTGATACTGCAACCATGGACACAAGACATTATGTATTTGTCAAAATTCATAGAATTGTACAGGGCCAATCATGGAACTTTATATATGTAATTTATACAATTATTGATTGAATTGGAAGGTCCCAGAAAGGAATGCAGCCTATGGCTAGAGCACTGCAAAGCCCTGAGGCAAAAAAATTGTTGACATAAGTAACTTTGTGAATAAGTAGAGTCTGTAAGAAGGTGAATGGAATTGCACATAGCAGACTCCAGTTGATAAGCTTCTTTCCAATACATGTATGTTAACACTTCGAATACTGCCGTACATCTGTCCTGGAATGGAACCACTAACAATAAACAGCAGATGGTGGAAACCAGGTTTCTCATTGATGGAGTAGGAATTCACAGACCAGTGAGGGAAGAAAGCTAGAAAGACCCAGGTAATAATGGGTTAGAATTAGAGGCAATAGTATGAACTCATGTGTAGCTTAGAGTAGCTACAAATAGTTACATCTAGAAATATTCACAGACATACAAGTGTAAACACACACACGCATACACAGGCACGCTTTGCTCTGCCTGCTGATAGGACCCCAGAAAAGTGACATTTCAGTAGCAATGAGCACCCTAGCTCCCAGATCTTTATTTCTAATACCATTCCCCCAAAGGACACCAGGATTCCTTGAAAGGATGACTTCACTAGAACTGAAGCAGGAAATATACAAGATGAGCCTGGAGTCTCTTGTGACACCAGAAACCAGGAATACTAATCAAATGAGCAAACAAGGACCACATGGATGACCGTGTGAAACAAACAAGCAAATCCAGGGATGCACAAAAAAAACAAGCAAAACGAAAATCCAACAAACACAACAACCAACTGAATGAGTTTCCAATAAGCAATAAACCACATGGTGAGCAAAAAAATAAAATTGTATTAGATTACAACTCAAAATATAAAACAAGTGCCTCTGAGTCTAGACCAGTGTTTCTCAACCTTTTTTTATCTCACAGCAAACTTGAACCTATAACTAAACTTCCACTGCACACTTAAAATATGTTAATAAAAAAAAGGGGGCAAAGGAAAAAAGTATATATTTACGTTGTTGTGAACTTCTTTTGAAAATAATTTAATTAATGATCTTTAGAAATTTTCGTGGCACCCCTAAGGTCCTCTCATGGCACACCAGTTGAAAATCACTGGTCTAGACTGATATAAATAAATAGTTGAATAAGTTAACCTGGGAGGTCTTCCTCCCAGCGCCTTCTCCTCATTGCCCTGGAAGAAAACGCTCAGATCAATTGCAATCATGAGGCCTTCTACAAAGTGCCTCGCCAGTATGCCCTTAAACTCTCAAGCTTATCAAATTGAGGGATCCTTAGAAACTGCCACAGCCAAGAAGATCCTACAGGATACAGAACTAAGGTCCTGTGGTTTCCTGGATAGGAAACAGAAAAAACAATAGATAACAAATAAGGAAATGTAAATAAACTGTTAACTTCAGTTAAACATGTATTTCATTTATGACTTGTAACAAATGTATCGTGTTACTGTAAGAAGTTACTACCAGGGATGCTTCCTGTAGTATATTGTCATTTTATTTTTTAGTTTCTGTAAATCAGAAATTGTTGTTAAAAATAAATGTTAAATTTACTAAGTGTAGAGTATAAATGTCTTATCACAATAACTAAAAAAATATGGTAAAGGCTTGTTAACCAGTTTGATGAAAATATTTCAAATGGTATACAAAACCAGCACATTGTACCCCATGGTTGCATTAATGTACACGGCTATGATTTAATTTAAAAAAAAAAAAAATGAATAAAGCCTGTTAAAATAGAAACAAAAGCCAGGGGTGGGCTTGATTTGGCATGAGGGCTACGGACTGTGGGGCCTTGGTTTAGACTATTTATATCTGATACAATTATTTCCACGGCTGAATTTATACAAATGTCCATGCTGTTGCTCCTCCAGCAATGGTGACTGGCCACTTTCTGTTTCCTGGGGCTTGCTGGCCTTGTTCTGGAGGTGGACAGTGTTCTCAGCTGTTCTTGGTGGGTCTTAGACATACATGTTGGCTGGGGCTTTCTCGTGGACTCTGCCACCCCGAAGCAGTGTGTGGTCTCTGCTTGTCCAGTCCAGAGCAGTTTTCCTGCCCTTTCTGGGCTCCTGCTTTGCTCTCTTCTTCCATCTACGATGGGAGTTACTGGGTTTGTTGCCCTTCTCTAGGGGTGTAGGCCTTTTTATTTATGGGTGTAGGTTTGGGGCCCAACTATGTCCCCCTCCCCCAGTAAGAATACATATGTGAATGTTTCAACCTCCAGCACGTCAGAATGTAATCTTATTTGGATTTTACAGAGGTAATCAAGTAAAAACGAGGTCATTAAGCCAAGTCCTAATCTGATACAACTGATGTCCTTTTGAGCGGAGGCAATTTGGAAACAGGCACACATACAGGGAAGAGGATCTGACGCTGTAGGTAGAAAACAACCATGTGGAATCCAAGGGGAAAGGCTTGTTCCAGATCTTCCTCTCACGTCCCTCAGAAGGAGCCACCTGCTATCACCGTGATCTCAGATTTTCAGCCTTCAAAAGCTGGAAAACAATTTCTGTTAGGCTGCTCGGTCTGTGGCCCTCTGTTAAGGTCACACTAGCAAACTAATGCCAGATAGAAGATCTGGGTGTGATTTCTTCTCTTTCCAGCAGCAGTGCTCCTTCCAGGCACACCTGTGCTTCCAAGGACACTACTCTAGCCCCTGCCTGCCCCTTTCTTGTGAACGCCCAGTGAGGCCTCTGGAAGAGACCTTAGGGGTGAGTACGTGTTGCCCTCCTGTTGACTGCTCATGAGTATGGATTTCTGCCCACCCATGCCAGAGCTCTCTCAGCCTTGACAATGGATTAAAAACCTTCACTTCTTACCACCTTGTATGGCATCACCATTTTCCTCCCATGCTCTGCCCCAGAAAAACCAGTTCATGTGTTTTGTCCTTCCTGAACATACCTAAAATTTTAAACTAGCTGATGACTCTGTTACCCCAGTCTTTGATGGATTCAAATTTTTGCTTTGCAAAGTGGGAACAATCCCTTTATTCAAACTTTTATATCCTAAGCAGAAGTCAGGATCTCTTTGTATTTCAAAATCCTATGGCACTTTCTTCTTCTAAGACTACTTTTCTCTTAATATGTTTCTTAGGAAATTCCAACTTGTACATCAAAATGCAGGCTGCTTACCACTTCTTCATGAAGTCTCCCCTCAGTCCCTTGAGTGGAATCAGTTGATGCAGCCTGTACGTTCCCACAGCATCTGTATGGAACTCTATTATAGCTTGTATTACAAATATTTGTCGCTTCCTCTGTGATGAATGGATTAAATTCCACTATGGATTAAAGGCCACGCTGAGGCACCTGAGAACAGATGCTGTCTCTTGCTGAAGCCCTTAGCATCATGTTCACCATGCACTGAGTGCTCAGAACCTGTCTGGTCTAATGAAAGATCCTTTGAAAATTTATTGAAATGCTGGTCCTCTACCCTAGTGGGCTCTGGTGACACTGACAGAATTACACATGGAAGAGGAGAGATTTCCTGGATTCTTGATTTAGAAATAATCTAGTTGTTTCTTTATTCTTTTGTACAATATTCCAATATTCTTTTGTACAATATATACTTTCCAATATTCCAATATTCTTTTGTACAATATATACTTTCCAGGTATATCCAGTGATCAAGTGGAGAAATACATTAACCCACAAAAGGTAACAGGACAGAGTGGCTAAGAGCACAGGCTCTGAAGTCAGGCCGTCTTCGGTTTTGAATCTCAGCTTCTGTCCTCACCAGCTGAGTGATATTCTGCAAGTAAACACCGAAAGTCATTTCCGTATATGTATCTGTCTCAGAGGGATTCTTGTAAAGGTTAATTGTGAAACTAAACATAAAGGACCCAGGACACAGCAGATACTTAACTGATAGTTCACAATATTAGTGTCTTATGTTTACCACTCACATCATTTCCCCAGCAGGTCTGAGGTCAGGGCATGACTTCAGCTGGGACAATCGATCCAATGACATCTTTTCCAGAAATTTGTACTACAGTCTTCCAATGTTACAGCCATGGAGTTCACACATGTAGGGCTCTGGGGAAGGCATACTCAGCGGCCACATCTTAAGAGAGAGCAGACCCAGGGGGAAGTACTATTAGACTTGCCAAACACCCATCCCACAGTAGGTGATGTGGGGTGACGACTGGGAACATAACCTGTGACTTTGGACAGACTTCACTTTATTGCTTTTAGATTACATGACCTTCAGCAAATCACATAACCCCTCTCAGCTTAGTTTCTTTACAAGGTGGTGCTGATAGTGGCAGCATCCAGCCCCTACGCCCAAATTATCACAAGCCATTTGTAACCACTAGCTATTTGTCCTAAAACATTGGCCTTTTGCTGCCCGGCTGTCATTTCTTCCAGTGCATGGGGTGGCCCTGCCCTTTCTCCTTTCCCTGTGCCAGATTGACTTGCTTTTCCTTTCTGGCACTCTGCAGAGGAACTTGGGAAGGGAACAAAAACTGAAGAACAAACCAGTCATTTTTTCCACGTCTTAAAAGCAAGCTCTGCTAGAAGGTTGAGTAGGGGAAGGGCCTGCTGCAGCCACTGGCTAAGGTGAGGGCTCTCTTTCCTGTCTGCAGCTGTCTGTGAGTGAATCCCACCCTTCCTTGCTCTCTCTGGCCTTGCCAGCTGGCCTGGATGTGAGCCCCTGCCCTCCTGTGATCTGTCCCCTGAGTCCATGACTCAATATTTATATGGAGTTCCCACAGTTCCAGGGAAAAGCTGTAAGGCTGACATGGGGCAGAGTCCTCCGGGAGCCAACAGGTAGCCTGGTGCACTGCTAAGGGCCATCTCATCCTGCACTTGCAGCTGCCAAGTGGGGTCTTAGCCTGACAGGACAAAGGAAACCTTTTGTTTCTAGAAAAGGGCCTCTTCTGGCAGTGATGGAGCTCCTCTGCAGGCCAGCTCTGCTCCCCCTCTTCAGCTGCAGCCATTATCCTAAAGTGGTTTTATTGATCTGCTGACTCCCTGTCTCCTGCTGGCTCTGCTCTTCCTTCCCACTTCCCCCCTGTATTCCGTCCTCCAGCTCCCGAATGCTGTGCCACTGGCCTCCCCGTGCAGGGCTTTCCAATGATTCTTTGGAAGTGGGGTAAGACAGTGGCACACCTCCTGGGGCAGCAGGTATCCCTCTAGCCTGAGCATTTTCAGGTTGGCAAAGGACGTATCTCAATTTACCAACCACACATCTCCTGGATTTTAGCTTTTTGGTTGCTCCAAGTTTTTGTATGATCTAGAGAATATGAAAGTTGAATTTTAAAGTTTGCATTTTGAAAAATGGTGGTACATCTTGCCATGTCATGGTAATACCCAATTTTATATTATTTTTGTTATTTTATTTTTATTTCAAAATGTGATCAGTTTTGTAATGCTTGAGTCCCAGCTACAGGTGTGCCCATCACCCAAATGGTGTTCATTGTACCTGTTGGGTAAGTTTTGTCCCCTCCCTCTTCTCCCCCACCTCCTCGTTGATTTCCATTGAGTTTTACTTCCCTCTGTGGAGATGTGTGTTCATTGGTTCATTCTAATTTAACAGTGAGTCAATATGGCGTTCGCTTCATCTGCACTTGAATGTTTATTGCAGCACAATTCACAAGTGTAAAGATGTGGTAACAACCCAAGTCCCCAGCAATTCATGAGTAGGTTAATGAAACGTGGCTTGTGTATACCATGGAGAATTACTTGGCCATAAAAAAGATGAATGACTACCTTTTCAACAATCTGGATGGAACTGAGATCATTCTCCTAAGTGAAATATCTCAGGGAGAGAAACAAATATCCCATTTAAAGTAATTACCAATACTATTAATACAGTTTATGTGTAATCAAAATTACATAAATCATTCAGAACTTTTGTGTAGGGCTGAAAGAGGAGTCCTCAAAGTGGACAGAACTGCAAAGTGGTGTGTTCTCATTTTCTTCTTACAAATTCTGTGAGATACCTATTATAACCTTTATTTATAAGAGAAGAAAATGAAATGACTCAAAACTCACAAACCTAACAAATACTGTCCATGGGATTCAAAGATAAGACCCTTTGACACAAAAACTTACTTTCTTTACATGAAACACTATGGTGTGGATGGTGCTGAGGATTTTAGGCACACATCTGATTAAAAAGATGTGATCAATTACAGAGACATATTATTTATAAAACTTCAGTAGTCTTCATCTTTAAAGGGGGAGTGATGTGGGTGTTAAATCAGCTGAGCGCTGGTCCAACAGAGTCATGCTGGGAGCGTAGTCTTACAGGCTCGGGAGGAGTTTTAACTGAAATGACCTCATTTAGCTCTACTGTGGCTCTTACAGTGGTTTTAAATATTTTGAGAGGATTTTGGAACTGTTGTCTCTCCATATAAACTGAAACCTGAATGGTGATTTAAGCCTCTACCCAAAGTTCATAAATAAAGTTTGTTAAGAATATTTTTTCCTTTCACTCATCTCTCTCCCTGCCCCTCCTTCCCCCTACCCTTCCCACCCACTGGTATCCCCCATTCTAATATTTCCTTTTATGAGATAGACTTTCTTTAGCTTCCAGAGCTAGACAGAAGGAATATGTGCTCATTTTCTTTACCACCATAGTTTGACTACAGTTAACAATACTCTTTCTCTTCAAATAGCTAGAAGAAGGACAGTGAATGTTATGAATCTTAATACAAAGAAGAGATAAACATTTGAAAGGATAAAATGCTGATTCACCTGATCTGATCACTGTACGTTATATATGTGAAAACATTACTATGAACCCCACAAATATGAACAATTATTACTTGCCAATTGATAAATAAATTTGTAAAAGAAAGAAGATGAAGGAAAAACAACTTTTCTTTTTTTCCCTAGTGAGTTATGGTACCGGAACATAAACATGGAGACTCTCAGGTTCTTATCCTTTGATCTGCCAGATGCCTGGTGTCAGAGCAGGTCAGCAGGAACAAAGCAGAGATAAGAAGCACCGGAGACAGGGGATGCTGTCATGACCTTTAATTAAACTTATGATCACCTTATGTGCCTGTATAGAAGACGCATTTAGGAGAGATGTATGTGCCTTCCATGGGCCTAGAATGAATTACTGCCTTGTTAGAATAAGAGTGAGGGGAGGACTCTGGAAGAATGAGATTCTGATTATTAGCGAAGGTAGAAAGAAGAATGGAGCATCAGTGAGACGATCCCTGTACATAATTGTTATTTATTACTATTGAACAATACTATCTGCTGTGCACCAATCCAGTTCACTGCCATATATAACATTGACACGCTCTTGGCCCAGCCAAATCAATACCTTCTATTGCAGCCTGTAGAGATGACTTTTGTCCTTTATCTGCCCCCATGCCCCATTTTCAAAGTGGATGGTGTTTGGAGTGAGATATAATTTTTAGTATCTCCATTTTAAGGCTAGTGCCTACAGAGGTCCTTTGCTTCACAGTAAAGTTTAACTACAATTTTCATTTTCTGTTGACTTACATGTTGAGATAAGCATTGTACTTTTGTTAGAAAAAATGATGGCATAGATTTAACTGAAAATGTTTGATTATTTGAAAGTGAGTGGGGAGAAAGGAAAAGGTTTAGAGTTGGTAATGAAGACAGGTTTATTTCCAGACCTGTCCCTACACATCTAGGGGATGCAGCATTTCTCATGATTTTGCTGCCATGAGAGCTGAGACGAGGCATTTAGTAATCTTGGAGCCTCAGTTTCCTCTTCTGTACAATGACAGGTCTTGGCTCCATCAGAGATGTCACATATATGGCGTACATAATAGAAGACATGGCTTTGGATGAAGTGAAAATATAGTCTCAGCTCACCCATAAATGAGGGCTATGTTCTAATTAGAGTTAAAATCTAAAACACTTGCATCTAAGGTCTCTTCCAGCCCAGATGTTCCAAGATTCAGCCTCCTGCAGTTTTATGCCAGGAGCCTCCTATATATTATTAAACTTATCTATCACAAAACTCTCTAAACTCATTTTAAGGAGGAAAGGCATGCATGAATTTCAGTAAGAGAGAAGACTACTCCTGTAATACAAAAAAAAAAAAAAACCCTCAAAATTTGTTAAAAGACTGTTATTGTTTACTCTAAGGCAAATTCAGCCAAAACTATACCTCTTCTTTTTTTTTTAATTTAATTTTTTTTTTTTATTAAACCATAACTGTGCACAAAAATGTGATCATGGGGCACCATACACTGGTTTTATAGACCGCTTGACACATTTTCATCACACTGGTTAACATAGCCTTCCTGGCATTTTCTTAGTTATCGTGCTAAGACATTTACATTCCACATTTACTAAGTTTCACCTATACCCTTGTAAGATGCACCGCAGGTGTAATCCCACAAATTCCCCTCCCTCTATCCACCTCCCCCCTCCCTCTCCATCCTTTCCCCCTTCCCCCTATTCTTAGGTTGTAACTGAGTTATAGCTTTCATGTGAAAGCCATAAATTAGTTTCATAGTAGGGCTAAGTACATTGGATACTTTTTCTTCCATTCTTGAGATACTTTACTAAGAAGAATATGTTTCAGCTCCATCCACGTAAACATGAAAGAGGTAAAGTCTCCATCTTTCTTCAAAGCTGAATAATATTCCATGGTGTACATATACCACAATTCATTAATCCATTCGTGGATCGATGGGAACTTGGGATTTTTCCGTGATTTAGCAATTATGGATAGGGCTGCAATAAACATTCTGTCACAAATATTTTTGGTATGATGTGATTTTTGGGCTTCTGGGTATACGCCTAGTAGAGGAATTATAGGATTGAATGGCAGATCTATTTTTAGATCTCTAAGTGTTCTACATACATCTTTCCAAAAGGAATGTATTAATTTGCATTCCCACCAGCAGTGTAGAAGTATTCCCTTTTCTCCACATCCATGTCAACATCTCTGGTCTTGGGATTTTGTGATATAGGCTAATCTTACTGGAGTTAGATGATATCTCAAAGTAGTTTTGATTTCCATTTCTCTGATGAGTAAAGATGATGAGCATTTTTTCATATGTCTGTAGGCCGTGTCCCTGTCTTCTTCAGAGAAGTTTCTCTTCAAATCCCTTGCCCAGCCTGCGATAGGATCACTTGTTCTTTTCTTGCTTATACATTTGAATTCTCTGTGGATTCTAGTTATTAAACCTTTGTTGGAGACATAATCTGTGAATATCTTCTCCCATTATGAGGGCTGTCTGCTTACTTTACTTACTGTGTTCTTGGCTGTGCAGAAGCTTTTTAGTTTTATCAGGTGCCAGTAGTGTATTTTTGAAGCTGCTTCAATTGCCTGGGGGAGTCCTCCTCATAAAATACTCACCCAGACCAATTTCTTCAAGAATTTTCCCTTCACTCACCTCTAGTATTTTTATAGTTTCATGTCTTAAGTTTAAATCTTTAATCCAGTGAAAGTCTATCTTAGTTAATTGTGAAAGGTGTGGGTCCAGTTTCAGTCTTCTGCACGTTGCCAGCCAGTTCACCCAGCACCATTTGTTAAATAGGAATCTTTTCCCCACTGAATGTTTTTAATTGGCTTGTCAAAGATTAAATAACGGTAAGTAGCTGGATTCGCTACTGCAATTAGGGAAGAAAAGGTGATCAAGGGTATCCATATAGGGTCAGAAGAGATCAAACTGTTGCTCTTCGCAGATGATATGATTGTATATCTGGAAAACTCCAGGGATTTTACTACAAAACTTTTAGAAGTGATTAAGGAATACAGCAGCATTGCAAGTTACAAAATCAACATTCATAAATTGGTAGCCTTTATATATACCAACAATAGTCAAGTTGAAAAATGAGTTAAGGACTCTATTCCATTCACAGTAGTGCCAAAGAAGATGAAATATTTGGGAGTTTATCTAACAAAAGACATGAAAGATCTCTATAAAGAGAACTATGAAACTCTAAGAAAAGAAATAGCTGAAAATGTTAACAAATGGAAAAACATACCATGC